>BQNB010019753.1:27109-66407 GCA_026074375.1 Tanacetum coccineum | reverse complement strand
AAGTTTCAAAATTCATCCAAGTCTTTAAATGATTTACTGGAAAGTCAAGTAATTGACAAGTTTAAAACATGACTAGGATATAATGCAGCCACTCCTGTAGTAGAAAGTTTTGTGAATTTATCTGATAAATTTGAATCAGATAAAGGATATCATTCAGTTCCCCCACCTTTTACAGGGAATTTCATACCTCGCAAACCTGATCTAACATTTATGGATGAAATAGTTGAAAGTGAAAATTTGGATGTTACTACTGTTGTTACACCTAGTAATGTTAAGACAATTTAAAATAAAGATTTTTCCAACACAATTGAATCTAATGCTGTTAGGATGAACAACACTAGTGCTCCAATTATTAAGGATTGGAACTCTGATGATGAAAGTGAGGTAGAACCTAATGATAAGACTATAACACCTAGCACTGAAAAGATAAAATCTGTTAAGACTGTTAGGGAAACAAATGCACCTAAACAAAACAAACACCATCCTAAAAGGAACCAAAGAAACTGGAACAATCTTATGTCCCAAAGGCTAGGAAGTGACTTTAAAGCGATTAATAAAGCATGTTTTGTGTGTGGAAGTTTTGACCATCTAAAGAAAGATTGTAGTAAAAGGATGGTAAAATCAGTATAGAACAATGCAAGGAGGGTGAATCATCAAAATTCTACAACAATGAATCACCCTAATTAAAAAAGAAACATGATTCCACAAGCAGTATTAATGAGGTCAGGGCTAAAAATAATTAATACTGCTAGGTTAAGAGCAGCAGTTAATGCTGCTAAGCCAAAAGCAGTACATAATGCTGTCAAGAGAAATAGGTTCATGATGTTAAGGCCTCAACATGCTGGGTTTGGAAGCCAAAGAACAGAGTAATAGACCATGTATCCAAACACAACAGTGCATCAATCATCTTGAAAAAAATTTGATTATATTGATGCACAAGGAAGATTCAAGTCAGTAATGGCTTGGGTCCCCAAAAGAAGATGATTTGGAGGATCCTTCCAAACAGGGGAGGAAGATAACTGAAATTGATCAAGATCCGGGCATTTCATTGGTACAACATGATTAAGAGATTCAGGGGAGGCATGAGCATGAACCAGAGTTTGATTTTGATGCTGCTAATGTACCAGTTACTACTGCTGGTGCGGTAATTAGAACTGCCAGCCCTAAAATTAAAATTGTTGGTGATTCTATTGAAGATATTGCTGCTGAAACTTTAGTGTACATCAAAAGGAGTGCAGCAAAGGCAAAAGATAAAGGTAAATCAAAGATGGAAGAGTCTAAATCAGCAATGACCAAGACAAAAAGGCAACAAGAACAAGAAAGACTTGGTTTTGAAGTATCTGTGAGATTGCAAGCTGAACTTGATAAAGAAGAAAGGCAGAGGATTTCCAGAGCAGGAGGTTTAATTCAAGAACTTCTTCAAAAGATATTCATACAGGCTGAAAGATCAAGAAGATGAAGTGTTTGAAAGCATCCTCTCAAAATAGAAGGTTTAATTCAAGAAACTTGATGATTTGAAGGTAAATCACAAGTTTATAAGAGGATTGTTGGGAATTAAACTTAGTGCACTTAGTACTGCTAAGCCAAAAGTTAGTACTACTCACAAGTTACAATTACCAGTATTAACCAGTTAGTACTGCTAGAGTAAGTTAGTACTGCGAGTACTAACTTAAGACTGTTGAAGGACTTAAGACTGCTGGTTATAGAGTTACTACTGCTGGTTCAAGATTACTGCTGCTGGTGAGAAAATTAATACTGCTGAAAGAAGTTACAACTGCTAGTTAATATCAAGTTAATGCTGATTGAAAAGATTAATGCTGATTGAGAAGTTTCAACTATTTATGAGAAAGTATTTAATACATTTGACTACGAGCTTTGGAAAGTATTAAATACATAGTCATTATATTTAATACATTTGACTAAATACTTAGGAAAGTATTGTAAGCTCATTAGAACTCCTTGGTGTATAAAAAGAGATCCTAGGGCATCTAGTTTAGGATCTCATCAGTATACACATCATATCAGTTTTCCATAGAGTTCATAGCTTCAAGGTTGTAAACCCTATCACTAAGTCAGAGTGATCGTATTAATATATATTGAAGCTTGTTGTGTTGATTATATCTTTATGTCAAAACATACTTTACTGTTTCATTGAGAATACTTCTTAGTGATATAAACTAGTTTTCACATAGTTTATATCATTCAGATCAAAGTTTCATTCTTAGTATTTTTGGATTTATCTAAGGGTACTAAACCTTACAAGCTAAGGAGTTAAATATCTATTCATTAGGATCAACAAGTGGTATCAGAGCGTGTTGTGAAGCTTTGAATAAGAAGAGCATCCTATAAACTTTGCATTAATGGCATTATGGTGTGAAGCTTTGAATAAGAAAAATCAACCAATTCATCCAAGATTTATTTTTTTCAGTGATAAGATGGAGGTATGAACTACCACTAACAATCTGACTGCAAGACTACATATCCTCAACCCAAGAGACTATGATCTCTGGCTGATATGGATAGAACAATTTTTTCTTATGACTGATTACTCCCTATGGGAAGTAATCAAGAATGGGAACAAAGTGCTCAGGAGAACTGTTGGAACAGTTGAACAGGAGTATGAACCCACCACTGCTGAAGAAAAATAGGATAAAAGAAATGAAATGAAAGCACGAGCAACCCTGTTGATGGTACTTCCAAACAAAGACCAACTAAAGTTCCACTCATATCAAGATGCAAAGTTGCTAATGGAGGCTATAGAGAAAAGGTATGGAGGGGTCGTTGTACATCATTCTTTTCTTTTGATCAATAAAGCAAATGTTTGGATCATACGTGTGTACCTTTTACTTTTCAGCATAGAAGGTTGTTTGTGTGTGTCAAGGTTACTCAAACAAGTTTGTTCCGCAAGCTATCTTCCAGGTTTGTTGTAGGTTTTCACAACAAGTGGTATCAGAGCGTGTTGTGAAGCTTTGAATAAGAAGAGCATCCTACAAACTTTGCATTAATGGCATATACATCTTCAGGAAGTTCTTCCAGTTCAGATTCTGAGGTAGATTCTTGTTCTAAATCACGTGTTAAAGCTTATGCTACTCTTAAAAAACAATATGATAATTTGTCTTCTGATTACAAAAAAGTCTCAATTTAATTTAGTATCTTATAAAGCAGGTTTAGAATCAATAGAAGCTAGACTAGCTTACTATAAGAAAAATGAGGTTGTGTTTGAAGAGAGCATAAATGTTTTAAAACTTGAAGTTAGACTAAGAGATAATGCCTTAAATGAATACAAAATGAATTTGGAAAAAGCAGAAAAAGAAAGAGATCAGTTAAAACAAACATTAGAGAAGTTTCAAAATTCATCAAAGTCTTTAAATAACATACTGGAAAGTCAAGTAATTGACAAGTTTAAAACAGGACTAGCATATGATGCAGCTACTGCAGCTTCTCCTGCAGTAAAAAGTTTTGTAAATTTAACTGATAACTCTGAATCAGATAAGGGATATCAATCAGTTCCCCCACCTCTATCAGGGAATTTCATACCTTGCAAACCCGATCTAACATTTATGGATGAAATAGTTGAAAGTGAAAATTTAGATGTTACTACTGTTGTTACACCTAGTAATGTTAAGACAGTTGAAAATAAGGGTGTTTCCAACACAGTTAAATCTAATACTGTTAGGAGAGAGTGTTGTGCCCCAATTAATGAGGAGTTGGTGTCAGATGGTAAAAAGAAAACTGTTTTTCCTACTGTTTCTAAAATAGAATTTGTTGAACCTAAACAACCAGAAAAACCAGTTAGGAAACCAGTGAAGTATGCTGAAATGTACAGGTCACAAAGGCCTAGGGGAAATCAAAGAAACTAGAATAATCAGAAGTCCCAACAGTTAGGAAGTGACTTTGTGATGTACAATAAAGCCTGTTTTGTGTGTTGAAGTTTTGACCATCTAAAGAAAGATTGTAGTAAAAGGATGGTAAAACCAGTATGGAACAATGCAAGGAGGGTGAATCATCAAAATTCTACAAGAATGACTCGCCCCAATTAAAAAAGAAACATGATTTCACAAGCAGTATTAATGAGGTCAGGGCTAAAAACAATTAATACTACTAGGTCAAGAGCAACAGTTAATGCTGCTAAGCCAAAAGCAGTACATAATGCTGTCAAGAGAAATAGGTTTCATGATGTTAAGGCCTCATCATGCTGGGTTTAGAAGCCAAAGAATAGAGTAATAGACCATGTATCCAAACATAACAGTCCATCTCATCATCTTAAAAAATTTGATTATATTGACGCACAAGGAAGATTTAAGTTAGTGATGGCTTGGGTCCCTAAAAGAAGATGATTTAGAGGATCCTTCCAAACAGGGGAGGAAGATAACTAAAATTGATCAAAATCCTGGCATTTTATTGGTACAACATGATGCAGAGATTCAGGGGAGGCATAAGCATGAACCAGAGTTTGATTTTGATGCTGCTAATGTACCAGTTACTACTGCTGGTGCAGAAATTAGTACTGCCAGCCCTGAAGTTAAAACTATAGGTGATTCTATTGAAGATATTGTTGCTGAAACTTTAGTGTACATCAGAAGGAGTGCAACAAAGGCAAAAGATAAAGGTAAAGCAAAGATGGAAGAGTTTGAATCAGCAATGACCAAGAAAAAAAAGGCAACAAGAACAAGAAAGACTTGGTTTAGAAGTAGCTGTGAGATTGCAAGCTGAACTTGATAAAGAAAAGAGGCAAAGGATTTCCAGAGTAGAATGTTTAATTCAAGAACTTCTTCAAAAGATATTCATACAGGCTGAAAGATCAAGAAGATGAAGTGTTTGAAAGCATCCTTTCAAAATAGAAGGTTTAATTCAAGAAACTTGATGATTTGAAGGTAAATCACAAGTTTAGGGGAGGATTGTTGGGAATTAAACTCAGTGCACTTAGTACTGCTAAGCCAAAAGTTAGTACTGCTCACAAGTTACAACTGTTAGTATTAACCAGTTAGTACTGCTAGAGTAAGTTAGTACTGACAGTACTAACTTAAGACTGTTGAAGGACTTAAGACTGCTGGTTATAGAGTTACTACTGCTGGTTCAAGATTACTGCTGCTGGTGAGAAAATTAATACTGCTGAAAGAAGTTACAACTGCTAGTTAATATCAAGTTAACGCTGATTGAAAAGATTAATGCTGATTGAGAAGTTTTAACTATTTATGAGAAAGTATTTAATACATTTGACTACGAGCTTTGGAAAGTATAAAATACATAGTCATTATATTCAATACATTTGACTAAATACTTAGGAAAGTATTGTAAGCCCATTTGGACTCCTTGGTGTATAAAAGGAGATCCTAGGGCATCTAGTTTAGGATCTCATCAGTATACACATCATATCAGTTTTCCATCTTAGTTTTCTATAGAGTTCATAGCTTCAAGGTTGTAAACCCTATCACTAAGTCAGAGTAATCGCATTAATATATATTGAAGCTTGCTGTGTTGATTATAATCTTTGTGTCAAAATATTCTTTACTGTTTCATTGAGAATACTTCTTAGTGATATAAACTAGTTTCCGCATATTTTATATCATTCAGATCAAAGTTTCATTCTTAGTATTTTTGGATTTATCCAAGGGTACTAAACCTTACAAGCTAAGGAGTTAAAGATCTATTCATTGGGATCAACAAATTGTGTGTTTAATTTAATTGTTTTTCTAAGACACTGTTCTGGTCGATAACTTGATACGGCGTAGACGTATCCAACATTATATCCAATACAACGTATTCACTCAAAAGATTAATACGGCGTATTTACCTCTATTGAATACGGCATATCTATCATCTGATAGAGTTCTTTTCCACTCTCTAACTTAAGCTCAAATTTTTTTAACACCTTTTTCCTGCTGGTTCTACTGATAGTTTTCTGGTTGTTTTTCAAGTTAAGAATGACAAAGGTACTAAAAGGAGAGTTTGAGAAACTTGAGGATCTTAAGGTCAAAGATGTTTCGCTCACTTGCGATACATCACTTGAAGTTTTCAACAATGAATTCAATCGATTAAGTGGAATGGATAATGACTTATTCACTTATGAAGTTGCTAACATCCTATGTGACTCAAACAAGGATGATGATTCGAAGCAACGAATATCGCATGAAGCTGATGATAATATGAGGTATGATCCATCTGATGTTGCATTTACTGAATGGTTAGGGTTAAAAAAATTTAACTACAAGACGACAGATCATTATACTAAGAAATCATTATGGATCTACTGGATTAGAGGAGATGATAAAGTTGAGCTCACGGATGAAGAGTTTTCTGATAATGAAGATGAAGTTGCTAAAGTCTTTAGGATCAACACTAATATATTTGATTTTGAAACACCTATGTGCAAGACCTTCAATGAATTTAACAATCTTTTGCAAATCGATCTAGACTTACTTACTAAGGACATTGAGGGATTCAAGACTTATGAAGAATATAAGGATGATTGGATCTATGAATGGAACAAATATATACCATAGGTTGATAAGAAACCATGGACTGACTTTGGAGTTTAGACTGAACCCGCACCAATTAAGCATTATTATAAACCCTTCAAGTATAAAACTGGATGTTCAGAATGGCTAATATGTAGTTAGAAGAATGATGGATACTGTAACGGAGGAAACTTACCTGGAGCTTACATAGTTGGAGATTCACTCCATTACCAAGATTATGAATGGTACGAAGCATTGAAGGATAGCGAGCTAAAAGAACAAGCTTTAAGAAATAAAGCTATCATGAAAGGCTTAATCAGTGATGATGAATCAAGCAGTGATGGTTGGAGAAGATGGGAAAGCCATGAGATTACCTACCATGATCATGAACTGCCGGTGTGCAATATGAGAAGATTCAAGATGAACAAGTATTCATTCGGACAAGACAAAGAGTATGTTGCTGTTAAAGAAGATGAATACGACGATTTAGGAAGAACAAGCAATGATACATGCCGAGCATACCAGGAAATCTTTCGCATGATGGATGAAGGATGGATGGTAACTAGAGCTGAATGAAAGGAAAAGCTGAAGAAAAGTTTAACTTAAAGACTTCGCTGTAAACAAAAGTGCTTCCCGGGAGACAACCCGAAATGTTATTTAATTTTATCGAGTCCGTCTTCCTAGAAATCAATACGGCATATCCGCTCCATACCATACGGCGTATTGATTGTCTGGACGTTATCCGTTTTTACTTTTTATGCACTTTAAAAACATTATTGTCAGTTCTATCAATACTGCGTATTCACGCATATGATACGGCGTATTCACCAGAACTGACTCGTATTTAGTTAGTTTAGTTTAGTTTAAATTAACCGTAGGTACCAAGATAGGAATACATGTTTTTCCTATATTTTACACAGTACCTCGTAAAAGAAATATCGACGAATATTGGTGGAGAATTTACAAATCTGGAGATCTTGAAGTGTTGGAGTCTTGAAACTTTAAGGCGGATGTTCAACACGAAATCTTGCTTAATAAATATACATGGAGAATCTACCGAACAAATATCAGGGGAGTTTCTCATTCTAATTCTTTTTAATTCCCATATTTAATGTTTTATCTATACAACGAGGACGTTGTATAATTCAAGTGGGGGGATGGAATTAGATTGTTTACTTGTCCTAATTTTCACACTAAAATGCTTAAATTTAAAAAAATTTCAAGCATACTTTTATGAAATTACTTGATGCATAACCCACACAATAACCCTTGTTAGATATTGTGAGGATTTAACCTTATCCGTTTCTAAATGTTTACCCAAATTCCACAAAATATGAGTGTGCCGGTGATGTAGTAGACTTTAGAACTTGGCTTGGTATATCTATTCGAGACCGCAGTGATGAGTACTATGGATTTAGATGGAGTAACTTGTTTAAATTGGTAAATTTTAGGATTACACCCAAACTAGGATTTAGATAGAGTAACTTGTTTAAATTGATAAATTTTAGGATTACATCCAAAATCGCCTTTACATGTTTCTTAATTTATCTAACTACACCGCGTTACCCCCAGGTTAGTTAACCCCCATATAAACCCTTGTTTACTCTTACTTTAATGAGTAAGATACCCCTTAGAACTAACCCGTAGAGCAATCCTTTAGGAACTACACCAATTATTTGTTTCGTTACACCTTTACACCTTAGCCTACCCTGTTAGATTAAGTTTATTTTACAGTTGCTAGTTGCTTAAAGTGTAAAGTTTGTATTTCCCGAGTCTTGTGTCAAAATTTTCTATCTTTGGTACGGTTGGAAGAATTTGCACATCACAAATAGGAATGTATATTATAGTCAAAACTCATGTATTTTTACTACCCTGGAAATTAATGGTACATCCGAAGAATGAAGGAATTATCGAAGGACTTATCCGGAATTATTATGATCGTGAAGATGGTGAAATTACATCGAGTTTCGTAGTATAGTGTTAGCAAAAAAAATTCAAAAAAATTAAGAAAAATCGCAACAAAAAAGTGAAGGAAAGTTTAAAGATAATCGTTTTGCAATTACCGAAGGAATTACACGAAGGATCAATTATTCGTTGATACAAATCGATGATGTAGAGTATCGTATAAAGTGGAAGATATCGCCACTTACCTTGTAAAGTATGTAAAGTATGAGATGATTGGGAAGTTGACCGTTACAGGAACGCCAACTTAGGTTGTTGTTTTTGATCTATGATCAAGACATTGTAAATAGTTGTGTCTTTATCATGGTTACGGTCGGAAAAAAGTGTCCAGCAACTTGTATTTTAAGACTTAAATCTATTTGTTTCGTTAATTTTATTTAAACGAACATTTACTTCTCTTATCCTAATGACTTACCACTGTTTTATAACGCGAATGAGATTTATACGGAGCGTGCATGTCTTAATTCTGATCGTTACGGCCATGTTATGCATGTCTCAGCAACCTCGTTGGTGTTACGAATTTTGGTGCAAAGGTTTTAAGGGTTCCTACTCCTATTAATCATCAGCATCCTAACCGTTGGTTAAATTCCGAATGAGGATGTGAACGAACACACATATGTATCGTCATTAACGGCCAATGTATTGTGCTTCCAGCTGCCATGTTTGGAGTGTACTTCTGGTGAAAGATTGAAGAATGATCAACCCTAAACCTTATCATACAAACCCATATTTACCTTTATAAACTTGTTACTCCTTAGCTTTAGCGGTGGAGATGTGTATCGTTGCCAAGCTTATGATAGAATACTCGTCACGACTGAGCAATTAAGTGAATTAGTTACATGTTACCACATATATTAGTTGAGTGATTTGAGTGTTTTTATCTTCCTATTTCGTGAGGTGTTTGGTTGTGTACTTGTCATAGATCAAATAAATGCTTAAACGGAAAAATCCTTAGGGATACATTTTTATAAACTTCTAAAGGCTACTTGAAGACAAGTTGGATTCAAGTGGAGGGATATGATGACATCAAATAACGTCTATTTTATAGCATCATTTATCCTATGCAATTAAACCATTTTGTATAATTATTGCAAAGAATTGTTACTTAATCGTTTATATTTAAGAATTGCAGTAATTACGGAGTACTTGCTGAATATTAGCAAAATGCGTGCATTCTGGAGCTTAAACGAAGATATTTTAAAGATTACTATTCTGAAGACCAATACGCCGTATCCATCAAGGAAGATACGGCGTATCCGTGCCTGCACTCACCAAAGACCACAAAGGAAATAAGTTTAATACACCGTATCCAGAGAAGACCAATACATCGTATTGGAGATATAGTATGTGAATATTTTGAAAGATATCAAACGTGGTCCCTACTCCAAGAAACCCCAATATGCCGTATCCAATACATTAGATACGCCGTATCGACACCGACTTCAGTCCCTATAAATACAAAACTCAAAAACGAGTTTTAAGTATGCTAAATCATATTCTCGATACCTAAACCACAAAAGTCGATTTTCAAAGGAGAAAAAGAGCAGAAGAGGTCTTGCAATGCATTCTAATCCATAGGAGACAACGTGTAATTTTTTATACTTTTGTAATCGTTTAGTTTTTGGTATCATTCGTTAACTCGGTTAGTTTACCTTGGCTAAGCCATTACTCTTATATTAATTATGATGTTTGAAGGCTAATACCTTTGGGTATTAACCATTATTATGAAGATCTGAATGTTGGTTTTGTTTATATCTTGATTGCTTAATTTATCATTAATTTATTGATTATGGTTTACACAAATGATATTGAGTTTACTTGCTTAATATGTGGCCCACTATCATTCAACTCTGGTCTTAGTTTTCCATATATAAACTCGCAGCAACTTGGTTGTTGTTTAGGCGTAGGCTAAGAGTCTGGGATAGCTCTCCATATAGTAATGCGTATAGGTGGAACAAATAGGATCACTAATAATGTCTTGCTTACCTCGATTGAACTGGTTGTACCGTAGTAGGTAGTGGCTAAGTACTAACTAATAACATTTTGATCATTGTTATAATTTGGATTGTAGACTACCACCTAACACAAGTTACTGTTAAGCAGTAAGTGGGTAAAGTCTCTATGAGCTAGGGTTCGTACGACATACACGGTGTCATCCTCTAGATGAATTATAATCAATATCCTAATAAGCATAGCTTTATGCGATGCTTTAAATTGTGACAAATTAAGTGTGTCTTAGGTCTAAGGATGAAGTTCCGCAAGTCTACGAATGATAGGCCATCTTCGAGATAATAAACATTTACTGAATAAAAAACCCAACTTCTAATCGAATTAATGATGGCTAATACAATTTTCTATTATAAGGCTTGACCGCTCTTTTATCTTCTGTTAATTTGCTTGCATAGGTTAAAGTGTCTTGAATTGATTGTAGTCACCAACCAAACTCGTGTCAGTCTCTCAAGCTAAAACCCCCATTTTTACCTGTTAGAATTAGAATTAGAATTAACATAGGATTAGCATAGGTTTGACTTTGATTAGAATTAACTTAGATTAGATAACCAAAATATTAATAAATTGAGAGATTTAACCCCGCTTCAAGTGTTCGACACCCTACTTACCACGAATCTATCACCGACCGGGTACATTGCCCGTTAAAGTGTTATTTTTGGTTAAGTCAGCAAAATAGAAATTTAAAACTTGAATCATAAAAATATACACCACACAACGACACATCAACTTCTTTCCTAACTCTAGCCTTTCATTTGGCTTTATATTGATCGTCCTCGACGTGTTTCCTGTCTGACTAACAAAAGTAGAAGGGGGTGGTCATTGTTGGGTGGAAAGGATGAAACAGAACCCTTGCATGGCCTTGTTACTCTATATTCCGGTATTACCCTTCTGACCCCTTCCTCCGGTGACTGCGAGTCAGTCATATTTTTCACTTTTCTCCAAATTCAGGTAGATTGGGATACCGGGTCCACGAATGGCGCCAAATGTTGAGGTAAATTTATGTAGGCTACTTAGGCTTGGTAAAGTTACTTCTGCAGTAATGAATATCAAGATCAGCTTGGTTCCTACGGAGCTTAGTCCCTCGTCTCCTAGCTGAAAATAAGAAAGAACATTGTTAGTTCTCCTCGGGGTGTGAATCCGAGACCAACTCCGGCGTAAGAGTAAGTATGGTAATATGAGATAAATGCAGAGAATATTTAAAGTATGGTCCAGAGTAGGTGTTGTGTGTCTCGTCTTAGAGAAATGAGTCCTCCTTTTATACTATTTGGGATTCACTACAAGACATAACCGTAGGGCTCTCTCTTGGTACGATCCGTCGGCTACGTGTCACCCTTAGGACTGTGGTCCTTTACAAGGACTGTACTTTTGTCAAAGTGTCCATTGATACCGCTGCATTAGGACAGAGCTAATAACTCCGGACCTGATGTGTCCTTTGACACACCATCTTCTTCGGAGTTCTGTTGGTGACTCCAGACCTGGCGTGTCCTTTGACAAGTCAGCTTCTCCGGAGCATTTCTTTAGTTTTAGTCTGTGCTGGTTTAGCAGCCATATCTAAGCTACTTCCTTCGTCCGGATGTTTCGGGGGAGACTATACCTCATTAGGGAGGTTACGCCGTAAATAGCCTTGAGCATCTTCATATGCTTGTGTTCCACGTCCAAATCCCGTGTCACTTAATCCAATGCTTGTGTTCTTCCTGTGAATGAAATATGAAGAGATTAAGTATCATTTCTAGGCATTTATACATTAATTACAAGCATTTTGATAGGGATTTTGATACTAAAAAGTATTTACTATTTGATGTTATCAAATATCCCCCTACTTGACTTCTACTTGCCCTCAAGTAGAACTATTAGAATAATTCATAAAAGATTTCCCCAATTTAACTCGGAGAAATGAATTCATAATTTACTTATGCTAGAAACATCAAAGCCGAATACCTCACGAAAAGGGGATCAAAATCACTCAACTCTCTTACTAGTCTAAGTGTTTCATTTTTGGGGTGATCGCTCAACTGCACTGCCATAGCATATATTCTATCATTATCTTAGAATGTACACAAATCTGTACAAATTAGAATTAGGGTCTAAACAGATCTTAAAAGCAACATGGGTGACACACGCAGGTTTACACAGGTGATTGATTCTTTTCGATACCATTGACCTAGAATAGGCGACAAAACCACACATGCTCGGCCAAATCCATAGACGAGACACATGTGATTCCTCTTTCCTTAACTCGAGTAGGATAAAGATCAGAATTATTGCAACGGGTAGGATAAGACATATGATACACATTAAATTGGTGTTAAACAAAATACATAAAACAAATCGTCAAAATAATCTAAAGTTATCATAACCGGCTACCGTCCATCCAACAATCCAAGTATCCAAGTGTGGAAATATAATCATAACAACAATGACGGGCTAGTATCAGATGTAGCAATGAGGTCCTACTTTGAATTGATGAAGCAGATTATACTAGCCTAACCTTCAAAATCATACAGATGGCTTATAGTTGCACCATCTCCATATCACGAACAACTTGTTGGTTTTATAATACGTAACCAACATAAATATACAAAACTTTACACTAACTACATTTTTTTTCAATCATACAACATACATATCCCCCCACTTGAGATGAACAATATCAAAAGTGATGATACAAGGGGGTCTTCATAGATCAAAAGTGATAGGTCTTCTACGAACGCACAAAATTTCCGTGCTCATTTCCCTAAACCATGGACATAAGTAGCCAAAGACTTCAACACAAAGAAAATATAGATTACATGGTTGGCTAAGGCAAAATGGTGTAACGATGCATTTAACATAAAGGGTTGAAAACACGGATTGGCTCAACATGGTGATCTAGGGGTATCTTGCACTAAAATTGAGTGCAACAAGGGGTGTAACACAGGGGGACGACAAGTCAGTGTAACAAGTCGATAAACACACACATATGGGCTGTTTGGGGGTAAATTACTAAATGTTTCCTTCTTGAACAGTCTATTCCTGCTAATCAATTAGGTCTTAAAATGATGTACATGCCAAGTTTTAAAGTCAACAATACTACCTGCACACTCATATTTTTGGTGGATTTTTGTATAATAGATGAAAACAGAATCATTAGGCTTAACCTCACCAATTGAAATAAAGGGTAATAGTGCGCTCGACAAAGATTTATTATAGTTTAGTAAGAAAAACATGTAAAAAAATTTAAAATTGGCACAATTTTTCAAAAGAAAACTAAAAAATCAAAGGCAAATATAGGTCAAGTGGTAATCCTACTCCCATCCCCCACTTGGTTTGTACAATGTCTCTATTGTACATTTAAGGAAATAAAATTCAAAAATAAGAGTAGAATTAGAACGAGAGACTCCCCTAAGCATTGCTCTATACTTTGAATAATGATGGCAAGAGCTGAACTCTTGACAAGCGAATCCTGAGCAAACTCGTATCCCCTGAAATCACTAAACAAACTACATGCATTAAACATTCAAAATAAAATTATACAGGAAAACCTAACTTACTTTCGTAGGAATCACGATTGCATTTAGCATATGCAACAAGCCTTTTAAACCACTTGGTGGCCCAAGTGGACGAGTGAAGTCTCGTGAGGGTTTTCAGAGAACGTACCCACAAAGTTCATTTAATTATGCACGGTTTAGTAAAAGTTTCAAACTTAATTAAGGTTTTCAGAAGGGAGTTACGGCGTAACCAAGAGTTGGGTTACGCCATAATCATGTGGAAAAAATAGTTAATTTTTTTAGTTATAACTAGTTACAGCGTAACCATAGAGTGGGTTATGCCGTAACCATGTTTGTTACGGCGTAACTGAATTGGTTACACCCGAACATAAACATTTTCACCATATGAATACGAGTTGATGTGACCTCGAATTCTAATTCCTTGCTGTGAGAACCTGCAAAATTAAGTAAGAAATATACAAACCAACTAATATGCAAAAAAATAAATGAATTCTATTAATAAAAGACGGGTTGTCTCCCAACAATCACTTTTTTTTATTAACAAGTTTTTAAGTTAGACTCAAGATGAAGCTATGTCTTTCTTCGGGTACCTCCTTCTTCGTTCATTTCCTTCCTAATCATTCTCATGAATCTTGATTCGTTTGCTCTTCCCAAGGGCAAGGCATCATCTAACTGTTTGTTTATACAAACGAAACTCTTTCCTCCCTTGAAAGAGTACCTTTTGATTTCAAATATTTCAATATCAACAAAAGGTGGTTCATAGTTTGTCTTTTCAATACCACTCTCCCATTGCTCTTCTTCGTTAAATCCTTTGTCATGCCATGGGTATACTGTACCGCCATGATATTTTTCACATTTTTCCTATACATCATCTAAGGCATACGCTTTCTTCCCTATTCTTAAATCATATTCATTTTCTAATTGTTTAATTTTGTTGTCAAATACCTCCTTGTATTCATCAAACCTTCTTGAATATGGGTCATCACGCATTTTACCATAGTAAATTTCAACATCAAAACTATCTATTACCCATTCGTTAAGCAATTCATTTCGAATAGACTTACTAACATTTGTATGTCCCAACTTAATTCTTAACCATTCTTCATATGAATAGTCCCTAGGCCGTGGTTTTCTAAGTTGTGGTTGTGGGAAATCAGGGAAGTAGGTTTTTATGTTTGAAATTTGGTCCTCCTGATGAATTTGGCCAGTGTTCTTCTTAGGAGTTAAATTTTGAGAGGTGCTTGCATGACTTATGGTTGTCTTTATGTTTATGTGTCCCTCATTAAATGAGGGCTCCCATGGTTTTGGCATGCCTTTATTTTTCTGAGGAAAGTATGAGTGTGGGTACTCTTGGTGATACTTGTATGAGTTTTCATACATGGTTGCTTAATGTAAAATACCTTTATCATTAAACTTGCTATTCTGTACAACCCACTCGTAGTATCGCCTTTTACATGTTGTATCATCGATACTCTTATTCCCGTATCTTACCTTAAGGAGGTCAGCAAATATCATATGATTTCCTCTAACACTCTGTCTTTCATGATCCAAAAAGCACATCCATTGTTCAAGCATTCCATTTTCACCTTTTCCATAAATAGCATCGTATCCACTACAAAAGCTTAAATCAGGATTACATGTAGGCCACATTCTGCAATCCTTTACACATTCATTATCAAAAAACACCCAAATAGGTTTACACATATGCCATCTTGATATTATTCTTTCTAAGTTCAGGCCTCGCACCATATCCTCGTGTTTAACTTCAATTTCCTGTATATTATTAACTGAATCAAGGGTGTCTATGCTCTCATTATCAAAAGATCTAGTGCACTGCTCAAATAGTAAATATGCATGTAACATTTCTCAATTTCAGGTCATTTTACGACCCCTATTATTTGTCACTATTTATTTTGGTCTGATACGCGTTTACCTTTAAATTTACTTTTAAGATAAATCGCGTAGACTAGAAATAATTAATGTAAACGATCACCAAATAAATTAAGGTTTACATCAACCAAGTAATATATAATTATTAAGAAGATAATTATTAGCTTTGCGTATTTTATTTTTATTGGTCACGTAAAAGGGTAACATTTTGCAATAAAATATATTTAGACACACCTCGGAAATACCTAGACTTACCTAGACTCAAACCAATACCCACTTTTAAAACCTTAACACAAAATTTAATCAATTTTTTGTATATAACCCACTAGGGGCCGAATATACACATGTACACACCTAAAAATCTTCCTAATGATCCTAAAGTACATGTACATCTCATGGTTAATTAATGTTAGTCCTAAATGTTTCCTAGTAGCTAATACACAATGGTTAATAACCATTTTAATCTCCCTTTTTCCCTTGGATACCCGATTACATACAATGCACATACACAAACCATAAGATTTCTAAATCTTAGGTAACCTTGTACAAATATTTAGTAATTAAAACATGTACTTAGTTGTTTTATCAAAACAATGTGTGACTAACTAGAAACCATAAAACCACTAGGATTAGGGCTTGGTTTGGTTTGTTTGAGGGACTAGGAATGTTAACTAGCTCACTTGTCTATAAATACACACTCACACTTGACATTTTACACTCTTACAACTCACACTCACTCAAACAATAAACATATATGCTCCCTTTCTCTTGTTCGGGCCAGGACACGTAAACAAACACCCTCTCAATCCATTCGAACCCAAAATAAACCCTAAGGTATTTATACAAGTCATAATAAGGTTTACGAGCTAAGGTTTTGGTATTGGAATAAGCTTTGAAGCTTTGGTTAGGTCATTTCGATTGTGTGTGCATTTTGGTTGCTTGCCTAGCTCGAAAACAAGCCTTAGGACTCATTGTAAGTCACATTTAAACATGTACATTTCATACTTCATTTATTTTCTTTGACACCTAGTCATATAAGTCACGTCGTCATGTAATTTACGAGTTTACATGGGCAACGAACCAGCAATTGTTCAACCATGCGTTTCCACACGACATACAATCGCACGTAATATTACATGAACTCGACCTTGTGTGGTGTTGGGATGTTAAGAAAACATGTAACATGGCTTATTAACGAGCAAATCATAGAAAAACCATTCATTATATAGAAAAAGACCATTCCTATCGTGAGCGCGCGCGAGATTCTAGTACGTAAATATAACGAATGTACTAAGAGCTTGGGACGAAATGTGGACGTTAAGAAACACTTACATGTATGATATGACATGTATATAAGCTAAATATATGACATTTTTGCCACTAGGGCCTTTTCAAATAATCACGTAAGTTACTAGAGAAGCAATGGGCCACAATGGGCTTGTAAAATACTCAAGAGTGCACGGCCCAGGCCCAACTGACCCAACAAGCCCAACAGCGGAGCCACGGCTTAATAATAAGCTCATTCGAGCTTATTGATGGACCTATAAATCTAGTGAACTCATATTATGATATACATGCTCAAGCTAAACTCCTATTGGGCCTTTAGCCACGTCCAAATCCAAACGGGCCCAATAAGCCCACCGGGGAGCCACAACTTAATTATAAGATCTATGAGCTTATTGAGAGTCATATAAACATAGTTGAAACATATATGGACCCTAATACTAATTAGAGAACCTAGCCGAACCTATAATGGGCTTGTTAACCCATTTGCGAGTCCAACGCAAGCCAATAAGCTCACAATAAGCTTAAACAACTTATTGGTGAACTTATAATAGTTGGATGGGCCCAATGGACTTAGGAATAACTAATGGACCCTAATGGATCAAATCGAAACTTTTAAAATCCATTCGGACCCTTAATGGGCCTAATAGCTCATTAACAAGAGCTTATTAGCTTATTTGGATAAGCTAGACGAAAAACAGATTTAATAAGCTTAAAAAGGGTAGAAAATAAGCTAGGAATGCTAAGTGGACCTTTGTGTTCAATTCGGGTTGAGATATTGGGATCACGAGCCCAATAAGCTCGAAAAAGGCCAACATAAGCTCTCATGAGCTTATTTCCAACTTAACAGACTTGAATAAGCTTAATGGAGGCATTTGTGCTTTTTAAAACTTAAATGAACCCTTAGAACACTTAATGGACTTTAATGGGCCCAATAAGGCCCATTAAGCCAAAATAAGCTCGTTAAAGCTTATTTATAAGCTAGGGCAGCTTATATGGCTTATTTGGACTTAATTAAACATAATGCCACTTGTTGGGATTTAATTGGAGTAAAAATGCAATTTTTACAAAGTCGGAGGACTAAAAGTGCCAATTTATAAACTTAAGGGTCAAAACAGTCATTTACTAAATTTAACAAGTCCAGGGACTGTTTCTGTCAATTCTGGAAACTAGGGGGCTGTTTCAAACCTATAAGGACCTAAAGTGTAACTTTGTAAAGTTAAAGGACTAAAAGTGTAATTATTGAAACTTGAGGGTTTAAAATGTAAATATGGTATAATTCCTACCTTAGGGGCTGTTTTGTAAATTATAAGAAACCTAAGGGTATTTTGTGAACGAAGGTGAAATATTTAAACACTTAACGAATCGGGCGAATTATAATATATTCGGATATTATTCGGTTTTGAATAACGGCTTAATAAATAAGAACATTTATTAACAAAATATATACGTTTCCCAAGAGCCATCATGAATTTCAAATACAATAATCATGTGCACCACCACACAAGTGATAACAGTATATATAAACTTATAATTGAATTTAGTTTATACACTGAGTCGTTAGCCTAAATATGTAGACTAAGACTTGACCGTATTTACTTAGGTATTTGACGGTGTGATTCATTGCTATACTTGGATATATAATATCATTCAGAGGACTACCTGTTGAGGTGAGTTCATGGCCCCACGTTTTTACATTTATTTAAATGGTTTACATCTTTGGGGTGAGAACATGCTTTGTTTTACAAACTGGACGCAAGTGTACATTTTATACTATGATTACGTGTTTGCCTAAGTAGCGATAACCCACTGAGCCCACTATCATGAACTGTCAATTACTGGATTGTAAGCGCGAGTGTTATAAATAGATCTATTTGGGATTGACATCCCCGTTTGGGTGAGTAGCGCTCACTGTGCCGGTTTGCCGGACAACAAACGTATACCATGTCGGATTTGGGATGTTTCGGGTTAGAACATCATTCACGGGCAATGTTGGCAATATATTGCATTCATACATGTCGAGCTTCAGTGTCATGAGCTTAGGTAGACGTAATTACTTTTTATGATGTTTGCATTTGTTGCTTAATCATACACTTGGAAATCTTGCGGTCCTACTATTGATTTACATAAACCTATGAATTCACCAACTTTATGTTGATATTTTAAGCATGTTTTTCAGGTCAATAAGGCACGAGGTGCGATGATACATTGGAAGTCAATAATTGAAGAGTCAACATTTAAGATTTGGGGTCTTATTACATTTTGGGGACAATTGTTATAAACCGGAATCTTTATTTATATTGTTGAACAATTTGAAGCCATGGGCTTATGTAACAAACAAGTATTTTGAATGTATCTTTTTCAAACGACACGTTTAGTGGTCGTTCTTATATCTTGTGCTATTGATCTATGAAGTAACGCCCTCGGATATTCAACATTCCGCTGCTACCCAGATTTGGGGGTGTTACAGATTGGTATCAGAGCCAAGGTTATAGAGAACCAGGTCAAAAGTTTTGTCTGGACTATAACCATTTTCAAACACTGTTTTCACAAATGGGATTTGCGAGGGACATACATGCATTACTTGTTTACATCTAGCACATATATGCTTACATGATACACACTATTTTAACATTAGTAGGGTACTAAGTGCTTACATGATTGATATATGCGTATATAAAATATACTAAGTATATTACTATAAGACTCTTATAATTAAAGCTTATAGACATATCATACCGATCTTTCTTATAAGTAATACTTATATAGGTTATTTTTTCTTTTTGCAGTAATCCTGTCTTCTACGACATCTGTGGTTACCTACACTTCCGTTTACATTAACTCTGAGCCCGGCAGAGCCTTTTGGGGAGCCGATGATGAGGAGATATCTGAGGGAGGCATCCCGCGGGTTATCGTATTAGGATACGACGGACTTCGGATGCAGCCAGTAGCCCCACCATCACCGGATTACATACTAGGCCCAGAGGATCCACAGACACCGCCAATTTCTCAAGACGAGGATGAGCGTGAGCCTATATTCGTACAGGCACATGATCCTGACTACATGCCAGAGCCTATATACCCTAAGTATATACCTTTGGAAGATGAGCATGAGTTTCTAGCTGAGGAGCAGCCATTACCTCCTGTTGATTCACCTACTGCTGAGTCACCCAGATATGTTATTGAGTCGGATCCCGAGGAGGATCTAGAGGAGAACGAGGATGATGAGACAGAGGATGGCCCGGTCGACTATCCTATGGACGGGGAAGATGATGGAGATGATGATGACGGCGATTCATCTGGGGATGACGCTGATGGTGAGTTTTAGGATGATGAGGACGACGAGGAGGAGGAGGAGCACTTAGCTTCGGCCGACTCTTCTATTGTTGTACCTGTTGATGAGCCTGTTTTCCCACCTGAGGGAACATAGCCTATTATACCACCACCCTCCACTGACATTACTATTGGGGCTAGGATTACCGTCCGACCTCAGGCTTCCATATCCCTTCCACCAGAGGTAGAGGTTGAGAGACTTCTGGCCATGACTACTTCATCACCACCACCTGCACATCCATCACCCTTACTACCATCATCTGGGTGTCCAACCCAAATCCAGACACTCAGGATAGCATCCACTCAGGCCCTTATTGATGCAGTTACTGCCGCATTACCATCACCTCCACTACTACCACTACCACCATCTCTATACATACCACCACCTGTTGACCGTAGGGATGATATTCCTGAGTCTGAGCAGCCTCCCCACAAGAGGTTGTATTTGTCCACCCTAGGCTCCAGATACGAGGTCAGGGAGAGTTCTACTGCTAGACCTACCAGAGGTCGGGGGATAGATTATGGATTTGTCAACACGGTAGATGCTGAAGAGAGGCGACAGGGGATTAGAGATGTTGGGTACGGTATTAGGGATACTTGGGTAGATCCGACAGAGGCAATTCCTGAGATAGCACCTATGATCGTGGGAGAGGTCAATACTAGGGTCACAGAGCTTGCTGAGATCCATGAGCATGATACACATGACTTGTATGCCTTACTAGAGGATGCTTAGGATAGTAGGTCGCGTATATCACAGCGAGTCGATATGGACTTGCAGCAGGTCGATTTACTTATGGGGGATAGGATGACTCTCCAGGAGACAGTATGGATGGTGGAGGAGGAGGTTTATGCTTCTCGAGAGGCTTGGGCTCACTCGATAGGATTAAGTTAGGCGACTCATCAGGAGCTTTAGACCCATCGTGATCATGTGTATGCATATGAGACCCATCTTCAGGCACATCAGACACAACTACAACTGCAGGGTACTCTCATTCAGACACATCATCAGGTACACGAGACTCATTTTTAGATGCAACAGGCTGAGTTAGCAGCACTTCGAGAGACTGACCGTAGGCGTTAGGCACAGATGGTAGAGACTCTCTGAGTCATTAGATACATGAGGTGAGAAATAAGTGACATGCAGGCCGAGTTGTTAGCACTGCGAGAGCAGCAGAGGAGAGCTAGACAGCCAGGACCAGAGGCTAGGATTCCAGATCACCAAGATACTTCTGGAGATGCTGACAGTTACATCCAGTGATTTATGTTATTTTATCTTGCTAGGTCATTGTACATGCATGTTAAGTATTAGGGGCTTTCCCCGCTAGCATAGCCTTAGATCTTTTGTATTGTATTTTGTGTAATCCGAAAACTATTTCATGTAAAATTTTCAAAGTTATGAATGAAATGGATGTGTTATGTCATACTATATACATCTCTTGTATTGATATCTCATCTATACATTATTATATTCCGTCATATAACCTCATGTTTTGTCTTTTGTGATCTAGACAAATCATGGCACCTACGACCAGAAGAGGACCGAATACCCCTGTTAACAACACCAACCCAAACAACATGACTCCAAAATCCATCCAAGCAATGATTGACCAAGCTCTTTTGCGAAACTCCACCAATGGAGATGGAAGCCATAGTTTGCACGAGGATAACAGAAGGAACGTGAAAACTGCACGCCCTTGTTTTTATGCTGACTTCATGAAGTGTCAACCTTTGAACTTCAAGGGGACTAAAGGCGTGGTCGGTTTGACCTGGTGGATTGAGAAGATGGAGTCAGCTTTCAATATTACTGGTTGTGCTATTGAGAATTAAGTGAAGTTTGCCACCTGCACTCTGTTAGGTGCTGCTTTGACTTGGTGGAATGGTCAGATAAGAACCTTAGGTCCTGAGGCATATGCGATGAGTTGGGAAGTACTCAAGAAAAAGATGACGGATAAGTATTGTCCGCAGGGTGAAATCAAGAAATTAGAAATCAAGCTGTAGAACCTAAAAGTCAAGGGGAACGATGTTCCAGCGTACAGCGAACATTTCCAAGAGCTAGCCCTGATATGTACCAAGTTTGTTGCCAATGAAATCGAGAAGGTTGACAAGTACATCAGTGGAATTCCTGACAACATTTATGGGAACGTCAAATCGGCCAGACCCAAGACGTTGGATGAGACTATTGAGTTGGCCAACGACTTGATGGATCAGAAACTCCGCACCTACACAGAAAGGCAGTCTGACAACAAAAGGAAGGCTGATGATTTATCTAGAAATAACCATGGTCACCAGCAACAACCCTTCAAGAGGCAGAATGTCGCCAAGGTCTATAATATGGGGACAGGCGAAAGGAAGCCTTATGGGGGATCTTTGCCCAAGTGCACCAAGTGCCATCTTCACCACAATGGCCCGTGCACCCAGAAGTGCCACAAGTGCAACAAAGTAGGGCATTTTGCTCGCGATTGCAGGGGTACTGGTAACACAAATGTTGCTAATACTCAGAAAGGCAATGGGGCAGCTCCCAAGGGAAATGGTTGTTTTGAGTGTGGAGCACCAGGGCATTTCAAGAGAGATTGTCCTAAGTTGAAGAATAAGGATGGAGGGAATGGGAATGCACAAGGCTGGGTTTATGCAGTTGGGAATGCAGAAAAGAGAGGAAATGCATCGGGAAACCCTGAGCCAATGTCGTCACGGGTACGTTCCTCTTAAATAACCACTATGCATCTATCTTATTCGACACTGGTGCCGATAGAAGCTTTATATCCACTGCATTTAGTTCCTTGATTAACATCGCCCCAACTCCATTAGAAAATTGTTATGATGTCGAATTAGCTGATGGGAAATTAGTCGGGATAGACACTATTATACGAGGTTGCACTTTAAATTTCTTAGACCATCCGTTCAACATAGATCTAATGCCCGTAGAACTGGGTAGTTTCGATGTCATTATCGGTATGGACTGGTTAAGAAGATGTCACGCCGTGATCGTGTGCGATGAGAAACTTGTTCAAGTTCCCTATGGGAATGAAACTTTGACTTTTTGTGGCAACGAAAGTAGCAACGGGAGAGAATCTCGGTTGACAGTTATCTCATGTTCAAAAGCTCAAGAGTACATGGCAAAAGGATGCCAGGTCTTTTTGGCGCAGATATCCGCCAAGAAAGAGGAGGACAAGTCGGAAGGAAAACAAATAAAGGACGTACCAATCGTCCGAGATTTTCCTGAAGTATTTCCCGAGGACTTGCCAGGTCTTCCTCCGGCTCGACCAGTGGAATTCCAAATCGACTTAATTCCAGGAGCCGCACCCGTAGCTCGAGCACCGTATCGATTGGCTCTATCCGAAATGAAGGAATTATCAGAACAATTACAAGAGCTTTCCGACAAAGGATTCATAAGGCCTAGTTTCTTACCTTGGGGAGCCCCGGTCTTGTTTGTCAAAAAGAAGGATGGGTCATTCAGAATGTGCATTGACTACCGAGAGCTGAATAAGCTGACAGTAAAGAATCGTTATCCACTCCCAAGGATTGACGATTTGTTTGATCAACTTCAAGGATCCAGTATCTATTCGAAGATAGATTTAAGATCGGGTTATCACCAGCTTAGGGTGCGAGAGCACGATATTCTGAAGACAGGATTCAGAACTCGGTATGGTCATTACGAGTTCCAGGTTATGCCATTTGGACTGACAAACGCACCTGCGGTTTTCATGTACCTCATGAACTGAGTGTGCAAGCCTTACTTGGATAAGTTTGTGATCGTCTTCATTGACGACATACTTATTTATTCAAAAGACGAGAAAGAGCATGAAGAACATCTTAAGGCAATTTTAGAATTGCTTAAGAAAGAGAAGTTGTATGCCAAATTTTCAAAATGTAAATTTTGGATTTCGAAAGTACAATTCCTCAGACATGTCATTGATAGCAGAGGCATACATGTGGATCCAGCCAAGGTTGAATCTATCAAAGATTAGGCATCTTCTAAGACACCATTGGAGATCCGCCAATTTTTAGGTCTTGCGGGTTACTATCGAAGGTTCATCGAAGGATTTTCGAAGATTGCTAAATCAATGACGAAACTTACTCAGAAAGGAATCAAGTTCTACTAGGGTGAAAAGGAAGAGAACGATTTTCAGTTAATAAAGCAGAAGTTGTGCAGTGCACCAATTTTGACTTTACCTGAAGAGAGCGAAGACTTTGTGGTCTACTATGATGCGTCACACAAGGGTTTAGGGGCTGTATTGATGCAGAGAGAGAAGGTGATTGTCTATGCTTCTCGACAACTAAAAGTTCATGAGAAGAACTACACCACTCATGATTTAGAACTTGGGTCGATAGTGTTTGCCCTAAAGATATGGAGACACTATCTATATGGAACCAGATGCACCGTATTCACCGACCATAAAAGTATACAACACATTCTCAATCAAAAGGAGCTTAACATGAGGCAACGCCGTTGGCTAAAGTTGTTAAGTGATTACGATTGCGACATTCGTTATCATCCAAGGAAGGTAAAACATAGTGGCTGATGCATTGATCCGTAAGGAACGGATTGAGCCATTGCGGGTTCGAGCCTTAGTTATGACAATTGTCTTGGATCTTCCCAAACGAATATTAGAAGCTCAGATCGAAGCCCAGAAACCAGAGAATCTCGTGAATGAAGACGTAGGCGGTACAATCAGAAGGGATATACCCAAGGAAAGATTGGAACTACGTGCCAATGGAACACAATGTTTACACGGCAGGAGTTGGTTACCTTGCTATAGAGATGTAAGATCCGTGATTATGCACGAATCTCACAAGTCGAAATATTCTATCCATCCCGGTTCTGAAAAGATGTACCAAGATGTGAAGAAATTATATTGGTGGTCAAACATGAAGGCTAACATCGCCACGTATGTTAGTAAGTGCTTAACGTGTGCTAGGGTCAAGGCCGAACACCAAAGGCCATCAGGGCTGATAGTACAACCAGCAATACCCGAGTGGAAGTGGGATAATATCACGATGGATTTTATCACCAAACTTCCTAGGTCATCACAAGGCTTTGACACCATCTCGGTGATTGTGGACCGACTTACAAAATCTGCCCACTTCTTGCCAATAAGGGAGAATGATCCGTTAGACAAATTGGCAAGGTTGTACCTAAACAGGATAGTAGCAAGACACAGAATACATGTGTCAATCATCTATGATCGTGATGGGAGATTCACGTCTAATTTCTGGAAATCATTTCAGAAAGCTTTGGGTACAGATATAAGTATGAGCACTGCATATCATCCAGAATTGACAGCCAGAGCGAGAGGACTATTCAAACTCTCGAGGACATGCTACGTGCTTGCGTGATCGATTTTGGCAAAGGCTGGGTTAAACATTTGCCATTGGCCGAGTTTTCATACAACAACAGTTATCACGCTAGCATAAAGGCCGCACCTTATGAGGCACTGTATGGTCAAAAATATCGATCACCGGTGTGCTGGGCCAAAGTTGGGGAAGCCTAACTAACCGGTCCGGAATTGATCCAAGAAACAATGAAAAAGATCATCCTGATCAAGCAGAGGATGCAAGCTGCTCAGGATCGACAAAAGAGCTACGCCAATCAGAAACGCAAGCCGATAGAGTTCGAGGTTGGGGACAGAGTTATGCTCAAGGTCTCGCCTTAGAAATGGGTCGTACGGTTCGGTAAGCTGGGCAAGCTGAACCCGAGATATGTCAGACCTTTCAAGGTGTTAGCAAAAGTTGGGAAAGTTGCCTACAGGCTAGAACTTCCTCAAGAGTTGAGTAGAGTTCATCATACTTTCCATGTGTCTAATCTAAAGAAATGTTACGCTGACGAGCCATTAGTCATGCCGTTAGAAGGGATTCACGTTGACGATAAGCTCTACATTGTGGAAGAGCCCGTTGAAATCATGGAAAGGGAGATCAAACAATTGAAGCGAAGCTGGATACCATTGGTTAAGGTTTGCTGGAACTCTAGGAGAGGTCCCGAGTTTACGTGGGAACGTGAAGATTCATTCTAACAAAAATACCCATAACTTTTCACAAACCGGGCTTCGTCATCTACTACAAGGTCTAAAGCTTTGAGGATAAAGCTCTTTTAACGAGTGGAGACTGTAACATTTCTCAATTTCAGGTAATTTTATGACTCCTATTATTTGTCACTATTTATTTTGGTCCGATACGCGTTTACCTTTAAATTAACTTTTAAGATAAATCGCGTAGACTAGAAATAATCTTTTAATGTAAACGGTCACCAAATAAATTAAGGTTTACATCAACCAAGTAATATATAATTATTAAGAAGATAATTATTAGCTTTGCGTATTTTAATTTTATTGGTCACGTAAAAGGGTTACGTTTCGCAATAAAATACATTTAGACACACCTCGGAAATACCTAGACTTACCTAGACTCAAACCAATACCACTTTTAAAACCTTAACACAAAATTTATTCATTTTTGTGTATATAACCCACTAGGGGCCGAATATACACATGTACACACCTAAAAATCTTCCTAATGATCCTAAAGTACATGTACATCTCATGGTTAATTAATGTTAGTCCTAAATGTTTCCTAGTAGCTAATACACAATGGTTAATAACCATTTTACTCTCCCTTTTTCCCTTGGATACCCGGTTACATACAATGCACATACACAAACCATAAGATTTCAAAATCTTAGGTAACCTTGTACAAATATTTAGTAATTAAAATATGTACTTAGTTGTTTTATCAAAATAATGTGTGACTAACTAGAAACCACAAAACCACTAGGATTAGGGCTCGGTTTGGTTTGTTTGAGGGACTAGGAATGTTAACTAGCTCACTTTTCTATAAATACACACTCACACTTGACATTTTACACTCTTACAACTCACACTCACTCAAACAATAAACATGTATGCTCCCTTTCTCTTGTTCGAGCCACGACACGCAAACAAACACCCTCTTAATCCATTCAAACCTAAAATAAACCCTAGGGTATTCATACAAGTCATAATAAGGTTTACGAGCTAAGGTTTGGGTATTGGAATAAGCTTTGAAGCTTTGGTAGGGTCATTTCGATCGTGTGTGCATTTGGGTTGCTTGCCTAGCTCGAAAACAAGCCTTAGGACTCATTGTAAGTCACATTTAAACTTGTACATTTCATACTTCATTTATTTTCTTTGACACCTAGTCATATAAGTTACGTCGTCATGTAATTTACGAGTTTACATGGGCATGAACACGCATAGTTCAACCCATGCGTGTCACACGCACGTATATTACATGAACTCGACCTTGTGTGGTGTTGGGATGTTAAGAAAACATGTAACATGGCTTATTAACGAGCAAAGCATAGAAAAACCGTTCATTATAAGAAAACCACACCTAAACTTTTATAGTAAACGATGTACTATGGCTTGGGAGCGTATGTGGGACGTTAAGAAACACTTACATGTAAGATACGACATGTATATAAGCTAAATACATGACATTTTTTCCACTAGGGCCTTTTCGAATAATCATGTAAGTTACTAGAGAAGCAATGGGCCACAATAGGCTTGTAAAATACTCAAGAGTACACGGCCCAGGGCCAACCAGCCCAACAAGCACAACATTGGAGCCACAACTTAATAATAAGCTCATTCGAGCTTATTGATGGACCTATAAATCTAGTGAACTTATATTATGATATACATGCTCAAGCTAAACTCCTATTGGGCCTTTAGCCACGTCCAAAGCCAAACAGGCCCAATAAGCCCACCCGGGGAGCCACAACTTAATTATAAGCTCTAGCTTATTGAAAGTCATACAAACATAGTTGAAACATATATGGACCCTAATACTAATTAGAGAACCTAGCCAAACCTATAATGGGCTTGTTAGCCCATTTACGAGTCCAACGCAAGCCAATAAGCTCACAATAAGCTTAAGCAGCTTATTGGTGAACTTATAACAGTTGGATGGGCCCAATGGACGTAGGAATAACTAATGGACCCTAATGGATCAAACCGAAACCTTTAAAATCCATTCAGACCCTTAATGGGCCTAACAGCCCATTAACAAGAGCTTATTAGCTTATTTGGATAAGCTGGACCAAAAACAGATTTAATAAGCTTAAAAAGGGTAGAAAATAAGCTAGGAATGCTAAGTGGACCTTTGTATTCAATTTGGGTCGAGATATTGGGCTCACGAGCCCAATAAGCTCGAAAAAGGCCAAAATAAGCTCTCCCGAGCTTATTTCTAACTTAACAGACTTGAATAAGCTTAATGGAGGCATTTGTGCTTTTTAAAACTTAAATGGACCCTTAGAACACTTAATGGACTTTAATGGGCCCAATAAGGCCCATTAAGCCAAAATAAGCTCGTTAAAGCTTATTTATAAGCTAGGGCAGCTTATATGGCTTATTTGGACTTAATTAAACATAATGCCACTTGTTGGGATTTAATTGGAGTAAAAATGCAATTTTTACAAAGTCGGAGGACTAAAAGTGCCAATTTATAAACTTAAGGGTCAAAACAGTCATTTACTAAATTTAACAAGTCCAGGGACTGTTTCTGTCAATTCTGGAAACTAGGGGGCTGTTTCAAACCTATAAGGACCTAAAGTGTAACTTTGTAAAGTTAAAGGACTAAAAGTGTAATTATTGAAACTTGAGGGTTTGAAATGTAAAATAGTATATATTTTATATACCCAGGGGCTGTTGTGTAATTACAAGAAACTTAAGGGTATTTTGTAAACGAAAGTGATTTTTGTAAACACTTAACGGGTCGGACGAGTTATATATTTATCATATATCATAACGAGTTAAACCATGACTTGATAAATATGGATATTTATTAATAAACGTTTATACGTATACTAGGACGTGTGAAATCATATACCTTTCCAAGAGCCATCAACAATTTCAAATACATTAAACACGTACACCACCACACAAGTGATAACAGTATATATAAACTAGCAACTTATTGTAGTTTATACATTGAGTCTTTAGCCTAAATTTGTAGACTAAGACTTGACCGTATTTACATAGGTATTTGACGGTGTGATTCATTGCTATACTTGGATATATATTTATCATTCAGAGGACTACCTTCTAAGGTGAGTTCATAGCCCTATGTTTTTACAATTTCTTAAATGATTTACATCCTTGGGGTGAGAACATGCTTGTTTTACAAATTGGACGCAAGTGTACATTTTATACAATGATTACGTGTTTGCCTAAGTAGCGATAACCCACTGAGCCTTGTATCATGAACTGTCAATTACTGGATTGTGAGCACGAATGTTATAAATAGATCTATTTGGGATTGACAATCCCTGTTCGGGTGATTAGCTATCACCGGGAACGAACGTATACCATGTCGAATTTGGGATGTTGCGGGTTAGAACATTATTCACGTGCATTCATTGGCAATATATTGCATTCATACATGTCGAGCTTCAGTGTCATGAGCTTAGGAAAACGTAATTACGTTTTATGATGTTTGCATTTGTTGCTTAATCATACACTTGGAAATCTTGCGGTCCTACTATTGATTTACAAAAACCTATGAATTCACCAACTTTATGTTGATATTTTAAGCATGTTTTTAGGTCAATAAGGCACGAGGTGAGATGATACATTAGAAGTCAATAATTGAAGAGTCAACATTTAAGATTTGGGGTCTTATTACATTTTGGGGACAATTGTTATAAACCAGAATCTTTATTTATATTGTTGAACAATTTGAAGCCATGGGCTTATGTAACAAACAAGTATTTTGAATGTATCTTTTTCAAACGACACGTTTAGTGCTCGTTCTCATATTTTATGCTATTGATCTATGAAGTAACGCCCTCGGATATTCAACATTCCGCTGCTACCCAGATTTGGGGGTGTTACAATGCAGAGGATTCATAGGAAAATACATCATCTTCTATTTCGAGGGGATTAAAGTACTCTTCTTCTTGAACAAAGTTTGCCATGTAAACTTTTTCAACATGAATTTTAGAGTGATATACACCTCCATCCATATCAAACAACACTCTATCTTCTCTGATTGTTAATGAAATTTCTCTATTAAAAATGTTAATATGAGCATGCATGGTTGCTAAAAATGGCCTACCTAAAATCATGGTTTCACTAGGTTCCCCTATCATGTCAATAATTACAAAATCAAAAGGAAATAGGAACTTATTGATTTTTACCAAGATGTTTTCTACTATTCCTAGCGAGTCTTTTTTCATCATATTAGCCATCTCGACAACCATGTCAGTTTCCTTAAGGTTAGCTAGTTTCAAATATACAAACATTGATTTAGGCATGACATTAACGCTAGTTCCTAAATCTACCATAGCATATAATTTAAGACTACCAATGGTACAAGGAAGAGTGAAACTCCCTGGGTTCAATTCTTTAGGCGATAGCTAGCACGGTAAGGCTCCTGAAAGGACCCCTTCTTCATTTTGAATGTCATCATCCGTAACAAAAGACACCCCCTGGACTTCGTCAGTACCATATGAAGATGTTTCTATTTGTGCACCCTTATTGGCGTAAACCACCTTGCATTCGCCAACTAGCGATTTGAGAATGACAAACAATGCGTCCTCCTCGTTCTCCTTTTCTTGCCACACATGTGTTTTTCCATCTCTGTTTTTAAACAGTCATCTAGGTCTTCGTCAGAGCTTAATTCTTCATCTTTAGGTTGAGGCTTAGGTGTAAAGGGTTTATCGGCATCTGTGTGATTAATCATCCCTGTTTACCTGTTTCTGATTCATCGAATGATATGTAATCAGTGTCCTCTTAAAGGGGCTCATACCTATATTTGGTATATGGTTAGACAGGTTTGAAGCAACGGAGTAACGGCGGCAAATCATAATAGGCATTGATCTTAGAATCATCAGAGTGATGCGGATAGTCCAAAACTCTACTCTTATTATGGTGAAAAGAGTTGATATCTGTATCTTCATATTTTGTTAGAAAATAGGATTGAGCATTCCTCCAGGACTGCCTTTTCATTTCTGCTTCATACTCCATGTACTCGGCAATAGTCATGTCCTTGATGTTTTTCCATCATCCTTCCAAATTCAGCTTTAACCATGCCTGGTGCCTGGTTTCCTTAAATCCACTCAAAGTATTGTTCTAAGGTAAGAGTATTGATGTCTACATCATCCATTATGTTTCCTGAAAAACTAAAAAAAAATAGTACTAGAACAAAATAAATAAATACAAGAAATAAAACTATAACTAATTTTAGCTCCCTGGCAGCGGCGCCAAAAACTTAATGCGTTATTTGTTTTAAATGAAATTCTCAAGTTTTAAATTTATAAAACTCGTCTACCGATATCTACACGCACTAACGGGCAGAGAACTCGGTGGTATGTAGTACAGGACTTGGTAAATCCGAGGTCGTCTCAAGAGATAAGTTGTATTAGTTTTAATTTGAAAAGTGTCACGGGTTTGAAAATGGTTTTGAATTGATTTAAAATTTTAACAGGAAAATAAATGGCGAAAAGTAAATAGATAGAAGTGATCAGGGAGAAAAGCATGCTACCCTAGTTATTTCATTACTAATGTTATGATGTGTATTTCCTGTGCAATGTCTAAGTATCATTTTATTAGTGGTTCAAATATCAACAGATGTGAATTGGCATTTGAGGTCTGCCCTATACTTCATGTGATCCCGAATCCCCTATAAGTCACAAAGGTAGGGCATCCAAGTTGCATTGATTAAACCTCAGCTATCCTAAAAACCTGTCTATAACCTAGATAGATTATAAACCCTCTCTGAAAGAGTTAATGTACTTTTTAAGTGTTTAATGCGATAGAGGTGGTAATTTGGTAAATTCCTATGCTAGGGATAGATGCCAACCTACCCTAGTACCCTGTTAACCCCATGTTCAACTAGTCCGCCTAATAACAAAACTAACAGGATCTAAACCACCCTTAACACTACCAAAACTCATGGATCAACGACATATCATAAGGATATCTAATAAAGCAATAATTAAACAGGAAACATTCAACATAACAACAATAAATTCATAACTAGGCCAGCACTAGAAGTGCTTAGCCACTCATGGTAACAAAATAGCAAGAGTAAATGAAAGGAATCATGGATTGAATCATCATTAGTCTTACAATATGCGTTTATTAATGATTAAGTACAAAATTAAGTTAAGTGACTTCTCCCATGGACTTTTGGTAGAGTTCTTCGATCTATGGAAGCTTGGTTCGCCCCTTGATACTGTGGTGGAAGGGTTGATGTCGAATTTGCCGAATGAGGGATCTATTTATAAGTATCGATTCTGTTACGGCGTAACTATTAAGTATGTGTTACGCCGTAACCATGCTGACGAGGGCTTCCATTTTGCAGGCTTAAATTATGTTACGGCGTAACTAAGGCGTCCATGTTACGCCGTAACTATGACTAGGATAAGTCATCCTTCTTCAACGTGGTATTTTACGACATAATGGTAACGTTATGGTTACACCGTAACTATGGTGTTGACTCATTCCTTCATTAATATTGGTTAAGGCGTAACTCTTACGGGGAGGTTATGCCATAAATAGCCTTGAACATCTTCATATGCATGTGTTCCACGTCCAAATCTCGCGTCTCTTACTCCAATGCTTGTGTTCTTCCTATAAATGAAATATGAAGTTGATTGTGCAAACATGGGCACGATCAGGCTTCGATAAGATCGAAGAGTTCTTTGAGTGATTGTTGAGTTGTCAAGCCTTGAATAACCTATGTCAACATAAATAAAAATACTACGTTAAGTGAAGCGCAGTGGGTGTCCTGCGAATCATCTCTGGCGTGAGAGTAAGTATGTGCTTTGTATTTTATAAAGTATGATCACGTAAGTAAGTGTGTGAAAAGTTCTAGCCATACCTGGAGCCCTTACCATCTATTTATAGGTGTAGAAATGAGATAGGATGAGGCTTAGCACAAAGATCGGTGATCGTAGGGGTGTCCCATGATTTAAGGGGTGATTCTTGGGGTTGTGTACCATGATCTCTATTTTGGCAGGAAGCCCTTGATGGAGATGGAGAACGTGGGTTTGATTGTCCGATCTTTGCTCTGGTTTCGTCGAAGGCCCACCGCAAAGGGTGTAGGGCTTCGCGTGGCGGATTCCCATACTGGTAACCATCCCGAAGATGGTTTTACGCCACTCAAAACTATTTAAAGGTTATTGGTTGTAATTAGGAGAAGATCTCATTCGGTCTTCGAAGGGGAGGCCTTCGAACTAGAGAGGAGGGTACGTCATCAAGCCCCCAGTCGAACGTAATGTATGCATCTATGAGTGCATTGCTTTCGACTATCAATATGCCGACTAAGTTATAAGCCATGCCGAAGACTTATACGTGCAACGTACATTGAATGCTATTTCTTCTTAATAGGGGAGTTAGTTGAGTAACGGATAAAGAAAAGTCCTTTTTGAGAAATGTGCACGCTCTACTTTAAATTTCAAACGTCTTTATCGATCCCACCAGACACGTGTACGGGCCAATTTCTTCCATTCGTTAGTATATAAGGATAGTTACCTCGCATTCAACTTTTACCTTTTCATTCACTGCCAACTATAGATTGTTCTCCTTAAGGTAACTGCTTCTTCTTCCTTCCTTCCATGGATTCCAAATTTACTTTCGCTTCTCAAACATGTACGCTGACAAGAGAAAAACTGAATCAATTTGTTATTGACTTTGACATTCCCCAGGATGTCAAGGTCATTCTTCCTAAGAGGTCGCATACCATATTAGATGCCCCTTTAGGTTACGTTGGTCTGTATACTCATCACTTTTACCTTTCTAATTTAAGGCTTCCTATTCCTCCTTTTATATGCAAAGTCTTGGATTATTTCAAAGTACACATATCCCGTTTTAATCCTTTTGGTATGGTGAAATTGACCACTTTTTCTGTGATGTGCAAAGCTTATGGAGGTGAGCCTACTGTCGATCTCCTTTGGTCTTTTTTAAACCTTGGTCCTGCTGGTGACTGGTTGACTCTTTCTAATGGGGGGTACTGATGTCCTCAAAGCCCTTCTTAAACCCATAACCCATTTAGGGAACTGGAAAGTTAGTTTCATCTTTATTGAGAACAAAATTATCCCTTCTGACTATCCAGAGCTCCTTCTTGACAAAAATAAGTTAGACAAAAAATCCTTCAAGGATAAAGTTCTTTTGCATCCTAAAACGGATCCTTTGTATGGCCAGATAGCCACGTATCCTTGTATTGTTCAAACTTTTCCGGACCCCATTCTCTATCTCGCAGGTCTGAAGACTACATGGAAACATAGTCCTAAGAGGCCTGTTATCTATCACCGGGGACAGGGTATATTTGTTTCTTTATGTATCTCGTGGTTTCACTCATTTCTTTTTTCATTTTATTAACATCGGTTTTTTTGTAGAAATGGACTTTAGGAGTTTTATGCTTGAAGGGGTTGATGGTAAGCTAAATTTTTTACATGCGAAAGGTGTTAGTGAAGGTCAAAACTCTCCTTTTATGAAATATTTGAACAACGATGCTCCTATGATCGATGCTACTCCCCTATCTTCTGTTTACCCTTCAAATATAGTTGAGAATGTTGTTGATTATGATGATCCCTCCTATGGGGAGGATGAGCAAACTTTAGTTGGTGCATGTTTACCTCCTCACCTTGAGGTTAGCAAAAAACTTAAAATTCTTGGCAAGAGGAAGGTTGCTTTTGGTGTCCTTGGGAAGGCCTTGCCTCTGAAGGTTCAAAAAGTGCCCGCCTAAGCTAGTAAGGTTGTTGGTAAGGCTTCTACTCCTTTAGATGTTGACAGCGATTTTGATGTCCATGGTATGCTCTGGTCTTCTTCAAAATGGACCTTTATGTGATTTTTTGACAATGTCATAATTTTTTCTTCACTTTTGTTTATAGAATTTTCTTCAGCTAAGGAGTTAAGGGATGCGACAGACTGCCATTGGGTTGTTGCACATGTTACTCCTCTATCTTGGAAACAACATCTTAGGGAGATAAGCATAGAGCAGCTTTATGATATTCATGATAGGGCTTACATGCGGTAGGCTGTTCTTGATAATATGTTGAATAGTAAGACTCGAGAACTTATTTATGCACTTCAAAAGGCTAAAGCTTCATATGATGCTATTCGAGCACGAGAGCTTGATAAGGATAGGTCTTATGCTGAACTAGAAAGGAAGTGTAATGAGGCTCTTCAGGATTTGGATAAGAATCCTCTTGTCTCTGATATGCGTGCTAAGATTAAGGCTTTGCAGGGACAAGTGGATGATCTTCATAGTAAGTATAGCAGGCTTATACTTGAGGAGAAAAATGGGTTAACTATGAATAGACTTTGTCTTCTCTTCGGGCTAAAATCGAAGGTATTGAGTCTAAAAGGGAGAGGCTCAAGTCTTCTTAAATTTAATTGTTGTAGGAGATAGACAGCTTGAAGCAAGATAGAGTCGCTGTTTTTTCCAAAGTCATCCCAGATGCAGCTATAAAGCTTGTTTGCAGCGATGATCTAGGTGTGCTTATAGCGAAGCTTGTTAGGTCCTCTATTATTTATAGTCGATGTTAAGCTTTCAAAGAAGTGGCTGCTATGGAAGAGCCTTTTGTTTTAGAGAAAATGTTAGGCTATCGGCCTTTGTTAAAAGAAGAGTATGATCAAGCTGGTGATGCTTTAGCAAATGCTTCATATCCCTTCTTAGCTGAATATGTCGTCAATCCGTATGCTTCTCTAGAGCAGCTATTGTAGAAGAAACCTCTAGCGCTTCAACCAACCCTTTCTGGATCTTGTTCCAAACCTTTGTCTTCAAAGGTTAAGTAGTAGTATGGTCATTTTGTCCATCCGGGTGGTCTGTACCCGTGACTTCTTTATTAGCAGGTGTCAATTTATTGTCTTGCTGTTGCAAACGATCTACCATGAAGTTTATGTATGGCCTATAGGCCCTTTCCTTTTGCTGGTAGTTTTTGATCAAGCATTTTATTGCTCGTATGTGAGCTACTTTGTATTTAGGTTTTTATTTGAAACCTTTAGAGAGCTGACGTGAGTTCAGGTGTTATTTCTAAAGGGCTCATGTGTGGCTCTTCATCACCTCTCGAACGTTTATGCTTTCTTGATAACGTGAATTTAGGTGTTTGTTTTTCGAAGGGCTCATGCATGGCCCTTCATCACCCATTCGAACGTTTTATATTTTTTTGATAACATGAATTTAGGTGTTTGTTTTTTGAAGGGATCATGTGTGGCCCTTCGTCACCTATTCGAACATTTATATTTTCTTGATAATGTGAATTTAGGTGTTTGTTTTTCGAAGGGCTCATGTGTGGCCCTTCGTCACCCATTCAAATGTTTTATATTTTCTTGATAACGTAAATTTAGGTGTTTATTTTTCGAAGGGCTCATTCGTGGACCTTCGTTACCCATTCGAACATTTTATATTTTTTTGATAACATGAATTTAGGTGTTTGTTTTTCGAAGGGCTCATGCGTGGCCATTCGTCACCCATTCAAACATTTTATATTTTCTTGATAACGTGAATTTAGGTGTTTGTTTTTCGAAGGGCTCATGCGTGGCCCTTCGTTACCCATTCGAACGTTTTATAAGGGACATAAGGCTCATGTGTGGCCTTTTACCAAAAATGCGAGGTGTTTAAGCAAATCAATTTCATTGATAGTGTAGAAAGATTTACATCATTTCGAGTATGAACACTTAGTTTGCTACACTGTAATGATGATTTCTTGATAACAAGTGAATCTGTTGAAGAACTTGAAATAAACAAGAAATAGTGATTCTTAGACATAGAACTTACGTAAGTTTGTTCCGTTCAATGTTCGGTCAACTGCTTCACCAGATAACGTTTCTAACTTGTAAGCTCCATCTCCGCAGGCTTTCCTTATCACGTAAGGGCCTTCTCATGTTGGTCTCATTTTTCCTTGATATTCTGCCTTGCTGACACTGTTTAGTCGAAGCACATATGTGCCTGGTTTGAATGTAGATGGCTTAACATTCTTATTATAGTAGCCTTCCAGCTTTTGTTTGTAGTGGGCTTCTTTTATCGAGGTCATTTCTATCCTTTATTTAAGGATGTCCAGGTCTTCTTGTCGCCTCTTTTCATTCTCTTTGGAATCAAAGTCTTGAACTCGCTTTGTTTACACACTTATTTCTATGGGGATGACGGCTTCCGAGCCATAGACCAGGCAAAAGGGAGTTTCTCCATTGCCGGACTTAGGTATTGTTCAGTGTGCCCAGCGAACTTACGGTAACTCATCGATCCAAGCTTGGTGTGCTTTTCCTAATCTTCGCTCTATTCCTTTGATAATTTCTTTGTTTGTTACTTCTACCTGTCCATTTACCTAGGGGTGATAGACAGACGTAGATGCTTGAAGTGTTCCTAGTTTCTTATAGAATACTAGGAACGTGCCTTCGACAAATTATTTCCTATTGTCTAAGATTATTGCTTGAGGCCTTCCAAATCTGCACACTATGTGTTCCCATATGAACTTTTCCATGTGTTTTCCAGTTGTTGATATTATCGGCTTCGCTTCGACCCATTTTGTGAAGTAATCTATGGCTACCACTAAAAACCTTGCACCTCCAGGTGTTATTGGCAGAGGGCCCACTATATCGATTCCTCATTGTAAGAAAGGCCATGATGACATAATGGATGTCATCTCCTATTTTGGTTTTCTGGGTACCGAAGAATAGATTTGACAGGCTTTACATTTCTGAATTAATTCCTTTGCGTCTTTGTGCATGGATGGCCAGTAATATCCCAACCTTGTTATCTTTGATACTATTGACCTCGGACCCAAGTGCATTCCACATGACCCTTCATGTGCCTCTTTTATGATGTTTTTGGCTTGTATTGGTCCTACACACCTTAACCATGGTGATAAGTATGATCTTCGGTATAGTTTTTCTTCAATCATCTTGTATAACAAAGCTTTGATGCGTAGCTTTCTTGCCTTTTGTGGGTCGTCGGGTAGGGCTCCCGATCTCAGGTACTCTCGAATAGGTGTCATCCAATTGTCTCCTTCTTCTTTGACTATGTCCGCAACTCCTTTTTCTGTGATGGATTTGTTTTGTATGACTTTGACTAAAACTTCTTTCGCGAGTTTAGAAAAGGTCATTGATGCTAGTTTGCTGAGGGCGTCTGCTTTCTTGTTTTGTTCTCTTTTAATGTGTTCGATCGAGTAGCTAGGAAAACCTGACAGTAGATCCATCATTTTTTCTAGGTACTGTTTGATGGTCGGTTGTCTGGCTTCGAAAAGCCCTCTGACTTGATTTGCTACCAGCTAAGAATCTACGGAAATGATTAGTTCTCGTATTTCTATCTATTTGGCTATGCGCAACCCTGCCAGGAGTGCTTCGTATTCCGCCACGTTATTGGTGGTTTTGAATTCAAACCTCAATGCGTATGTATATTCTTTTCCTTCTGGGCTGACCACCATCAGGCCTGCTCTTGAGCCATCAGAGCTTGAGGCTCCATCAGTTAATAATTTCCATGCGTTTTCTGGTTTCGGTTCTTTTCTTTTGATTTCTTCGTTCTTTGCTTCCCTGTTTTCCGTAAGCGGTGTCTCTGCTAGGAAATCAGCTAATATTTGCCCTTTAATCGAGTTCCTTCCTCTGAATTTGATTTCTTGCTCTCCCAATTCAATGGCCCATTTAGCTATGCGGTCTAATTTTTTTGGTTTTGCCAGAATTTGTTTTATGGGTTTCTCGCTTAAGGAATTGTATCAGGTGAGCTTGGAAATACCTTCAGAGTTTCCTTGCCGCGTACACGAGGGCGAGTATCAGTTTTTATAGTTCTGGATACTTCAATTCAGCTCCATGTAATGTTCGGCTTATGAAGTATACGAGGATTTTTTTCTTTCCCCTTTCTGCCATCAGTACTGCGCTCATGTTCTCTTCTGAGGTTGCGAGGTAC
>BQNB010019753.1:0-23255 GCA_026074375.1 Tanacetum coccineum | reverse complement strand
TTTTTTTGGGTAGAAGGATCTTTGACCCTGGTGAATATAAAAGGATGCCTTTGCCAGGAGTTGAACCCGGGTCTATTGCTTGGAAGGCAATTATCCTAACCGCTGGACTACAAACGCTGTTTATAAATGTGTCTGCTCTCCTTTTATATTTGCAGATACGAGCCTCATTTTTCACACCCTCAAAGTATTTGGTAAATGACAAATTTGCACCGTTAGTTCCTGTGGTTAATTCTGACTTCGCATTTAGTTGAAAACTTAAGATTTCTGAACGCTGGGAATCCAGAATCTCAGCGCTGGTTATCTAGCTTGTTTTTTTAAAGGCAACCAACTATCTCACAAATATATTCAAGGATGATTACCTTTGTCCTGATTCTTGGCCTTAACATTGTCAATGGTATCACAGGATTCAACTTTAAGGGTTATTGCCTTCCCTGCCTCTGTTTTCACGAAGATCTGCATTTTTCTTTCTTTCTTTCTTTCTCTCAACGATCAAAGGTGGTACGGAAGGAAAGATTATTATGTTAGATGGTTTCAGACTCCTCTTTGGTCAATAATACTCGAAATAATTTTCAAACATGAATCACAATGGGTATGGTTTTGATAACATAGTGGAAGAAAAGTGCTGAGGGTTGGCCACATAAGGATACTGAATGTAATTTTTGGGTCAAAGGATTAAACTGTTTGGTCAATGCAAACCACATGGAAGAACGGTGTTATTCACTCTTTATTAAGGTGTTAATATTTTTCTGAGCAGAATGTATTGCGGATACTGTGGGGTGGAACTGTGGAAGTATGCTCGTATCTTGGCGGGGCAACCCAAATCATGTTTGCAGCCTTGGCGGGCGTCTGATCCATTTTATCCGGTTTCTAATTTACATATCTGGGCGTCATTTTTCACACCTCAAAGTGTTTGATGAAATCAAATGAATGAGTGAAATATATGGATACGAAAATGTAAACATTAATAATATCACTAGATGAAATGAGGCAATATCATATGCCTAAGATTTTTGTAAAGAAATAGACAACAGTTCCGTATGTTGTTATTGTTGAGGTGGTGGTGGTTGTTAAAGTTTCATAAATTGCCATACTCTAGTCTTAAATGATAAACAGTTCTATATGCGTATTAACACGAGGGACTACGAACTTTTGTATTGGCTTATATACCGGGCTTACGAACTTTTGTATTGGTTGAGGTGGTGTACTTTACCCTTGTTTTTATTTAAGAGACGTTTGTATTGGCTTATATACCGGGCTTACGAACTTTTGTAAAATTGAAAAAGTTTTAAAATAAGCTTATATAAGCTGAAAAGTTTTAAAATAAGCCACAAAAAATGAGCTTATGAAACTTAAGCCGAAAACCAGGTAAGGCATAAGCCTGCTATACAAGCTGAAACAAACACCCCCTTAGTGCATTCGAGTAAAGTGGAGATTATATGCATCTTGGCCGTGCAACTTGCTAAGTTTGCAGCCATGGTGGATTGTCCTCTTTCTTCGATTGTTTACATATCTGAGCACCATATTAGTTACACTAAGAGAGAGAGAGAGAGGGGGGGTTATGGGATTGCTTATATTTTTTATTTTGCTTATATACAAGTACTTATAGAATGCTTAAAAATAAGGGTTTCCAGGAAATTGTGTTTGGATTTGCAGACATGAATCACTTTGGTTATGGGTTTGATAGCATAGTTGAATGGAAATGGGCATGATTCACCTATTATATTTATAATAAATTTGAACAGGTGATCTGCCCATTATTTATTACCCCTAGACCAAATGCCCTTTTGATATTAATTAATTATAGCAAGGCGATGAAGATATTTTTCTGCATTTACTTTTTCTGAGCATAAGTTACTGGATATCTTGGCGGGGCAACCCGATCCAAATCGTGTTTGCTGCCATGGCAGGTGTCATCCCCCTTTTTCCGGTTCCCTATCTGCAGATCTGAGCCTCAATTTTTACACCTCATGGTGTTTGATAAAATGAATGGAATGAAAATGTATAACATTAATAATTTCAACTCAGAAGAAATGAGGCAATTTCAGATACCTATGATTTTCTTGATATATATATTACAGCTCCATATGCTGCGGTTGTTGTTGTTAGGGGTGTTCATGAGTTTGGTTCTTGGGGCTGTTGCTTATGTTGAGCATATATAGGTTACCGGGTCAATCAAACCCATAACCAAAGTGATTCATGTCTGCAATCCACAACACAATTTCCTGAAAACCCTTATTTTAAGGCATTCTATAAGATACTTGAAATAAGCTAAATAAAAATATAAGCAATCCATAACCCCCCCCCCCCCCCCCCCCACCCCCCCCCCCTCTCTCTCTCACTCTCTCCTTAGTGTAACCAAATATGTGCCAGATTATGGTAAAAAATCGAAGTAAAGAGACAATCCACCATGGCTGCAAAACTAAGCAGTTGCACGGCCAAGATGCAAATAATCTCCACTTTACTCTGAATGCACTAAGGGGGTGTTAGGTTTCAGCTTTATAGCCAGGCTATATTGCTTCCTGGTTCGCGGCTTAAGTTCACAAGCACATTTTTGTGGCTTATTTTAAAACTTTTCAGCTTATATAAGCTTATTTTTAAAACATTTCAATTTACAAAAGTTCGTAAGACCCAGTATAAAAGCCAATACACGACTCATTAAATAAAAACAAGGGTAAAGGTACACCACCTTCCAACCATACAAAATTTCGTAAGCCCGGAGTAATATATAAGCCAATACAAAAGTTCGTAGCCCATTCGTGTTAATACGCATATAGAACTGTTTATCATTTAAGACTAGAGTATGGCAATTTATGAAACTTTAACAACCACCACCACCTCAACAATAACAACATACGGAACTGTTGTCTATTTCTTTACAAAAATCTTAGGCATATGATATTGCCTCATTTCATCTAGAGAAATATTATGTTTACATTTTCGTATCCCTAAATTTCACTCATCATTTGATTTCATCAAACACTACTTTGAGGTGTTGAAAAATGACGCCCAGCTATTAAATTAGAAACCGGAATAAATTGGATCAGACGCCCGCTCAAGGGCGAGCAAACATGATTTTGGTTGCCCCTCCAAGAGTACGAGCCATACTTGCCCCAAGTTTCCACCCCACCAGTATCCGCAATACATTCTGCTCAGAAAAATATTAACACCTTAATAAAGAGTGAATAACACCGTTCTTCCATGTGGTTTGCATTGACCAAACAGTTTAATCCTTTGACCCAAAAATTACATTCAGTATCCTTATGTGGCCAACCCTCAGCACTTTTCTTCCACTATGTTATCAAAACCATACCCCATATGTATTCAAGTTTGAAATTATATTCGAGTATTATTGACCAAGAGGAGTCTAAACCATCTAACTAAATAATCTTTCCTTCCCTACCACCTTTGATCGTTGAGAGAAAGAAAGAAAGAAAGAAAAATGCAGATCTTCGTGAAAACAGAGGCAGGGAAGGCAATAACCCTTAAAGTTGAATCCTGTGATACCATTGACAATGTTAAGGCCAAGAATCAGGACAAAGGTAATCATCCTTGAATATATTTGTGAGATAGTTGGTTGCCTTTAAAAAAACAAGCTAGATAACCAGCGCTGAGATTCTGGATTCCCAGCGTTCAGAAATCTTAAGTTTTCAACTAAATGCGAAGTCAGAATTAACCACAGGAACTAACGGTGCAAATTTGTCATTTACCAAATACTTTGAGGGTGTGAAAAATGAGGCTCGTATCTGCAAATATAAAAGGAGAGCAGACACATTTATAAACAGCGTTTGTAGTCCAGCGGTTAGGATAATTGCCTTCCAAGCAATAGACCCGGGTTCAACTCCTGGCAAAGGCATCCTTTTATATTCACCAGGGTCAAAGATCCTTCTACCCAAAAAAAGAAAGAAGGGGAGCAAACACCAACCATGGCTGCAACCACAATTCGGGTTGCCCCGCCAAAATACAGGCCATATCTCACCCCAGTAATTCATGCTCAGAAAAAATATAAATTCAGATAGATATCCTCATTGCCTTGATACATAAATAAAAAAATAACTTTATAGTAATCATACCCCCTATGTTATCAAACCTATACCGATAATGATTCATTTCTGCAAACTAAACACACCTTTTATGAGATGCTTCTGCTTATAATATGTTTCAAGGGTTTGCGTTTATTGGTAATGATAATGGGGGAATGAAATCATGGGCTGAAACTAACATGATCCATATGCAGTGGCAACAGAGTGAGGTGGCTTTTGAAACATATTGTCACTCTTGCCGCAGCCTCATTCAGTTTTTGGAACCAACTGAAAGGGATGCGAAACCGCCATGGCTGCAAACACCAGTTTGGGTTGCCTCGCCAAGATACGCACATACTTTCACCCCAAGTTCGAGCAACCTAAATATGCTCGGAAAAATAAACTTCGATGCAGAATATTGCCCTCATTCAGAGACCATCCATTTTACATAGTAATAAAATTAATCAAAGAACAAGAACACTAGAGCATTCAATTTATTTCAGCCAGGGACGAAAATGAACAAAACAATTTCCCACAGGAGGCCGCCTGCGTTTCACCAAACCACAATGACAATTTTTGCAATTTACTCAAATCTTTAGACGCACAAACATGCAATAGGGATCAGATAGTCCAGATCAACTATCGCTTAACCAAACCCGAACAATCGAAGAAAGCAGATAAAATGAGATAAAAGTATTATGATGAGGCTCAGATTTGTAAACAATCGAACAAACAGGATCAATCCGCCATGGCTGCAAACTTAGTAAGTTGCCCCGCCAAGATGCGGATAATCTCAACTTTACTCGAATCCACTCAGACCCATCCAAATTTTATCGTCACAGCCTCTTAAATCTAACTCATCATCATTGAAAAAACTGTTTCAAACAGTATTAAGCAGATTAAGCAGCTTTATAAGTACTTATTTTTAAGCTTAAGCAATCCGAAATAGGGGTGTTTATCGGTTCGGTTATCGGGTTGTTTGGTTCGGTTTCGGTTTTCGGTTCCTGTAGGTATTACCCGAATTGTGAACACCCTAACCCGTTCGGTTTTAAGGTTTCCTGGTATGGTATTACCCGAATTCGTGAACACCCTAACCCCGATCCACATTATACGGTGGACATGAACCACAAGGACCATTTAAGTACATTTACGCAGAGGAAAACGTTGATCACAAACAACACACAACAACATCGGCAGCAGCAACAAAACATATGGAACTGCTGTCTATAAATTTATGAAAATTATAGCACCAGGAAATCGCCTCATTTAGTACTGGAGTGGAATTCTTAGTATGCACATTTTCAATTCATATATTTCCATTTCGTTTCAAGCATTTTCATCAAAGACCTGAGGCACGAAAATTGCAGCTCGATCTGCAAATATGTAACTGGATAAATAAAGGGAACGCCATGGCTGCAACCACAAAATTGGGTCGGGTTTGCCCCGCCAAAGATACGTTGCCCCAAACAAATAACACGCAGAGAAAAGAAAAAATATCATCTTAGTCTTTTCATTATTAATTTTGTGATCCAATAAGCTTAATCAAACAACCCCATGAGTAATCAACACCATACCGGGTTTAGTGTATAGTGATTCATTTCTGCAAAACCAAACGCACCCCTTACTCATTGAATATATGGGGAAATAATAATCATGGGCTTGAAAAAACTAACTTTATCGTTAGTTAACGGAGAGCATGCAGTGGCAAGTCAGTGACGTCGTAGGTGGGCAACAATATTTAGGCATACCTACCGACATAATTCACAGCCTCGCCGCGAGCCTCACATTCGGTCATATTTGAGCTATTTATTGTTTCCCGATTTGTCCTAACTAGGTTTATATAATGTAGTAGTGGCAAGCGATTATTTGGAACTTCCGGGTATTACTTTTGAAAATAGAGGAAATCCGCGCAATTTTTCAAAGGGGAAAGTTTCAGCATCAATTAAATTGTTCAAGATTTCACTCAAACGTTACGAAATGGATTATGAAAAAGATTATAACAAAAGTGAATGAGGTGAGGCTTTTGAAACCTACTGTCCCAATTCTCGCTGGAGCTCAGGTTCTAATTTTTGGAACTATATAAAAAAAGGGATGTTGATTGAAACTGCCTATGGCTTTTGCAATCAACGAATACGGGCTGGCCCCCGCCAAGTTAGGGCATACTTTCACCCAAGTCCAAGCCTAACATAATATGCTCGGAAAGTAAATTAGGATGCAGTATAATATTCTTCATTCAAATTACCATCCTTTTAACTTATCAATACGGATCAAATAGTCCAGATCAATTAACGCTTAACTTAAGCTTTAACCAACCCCGAACAATCGAAGAAAGCGGATGCAATGAGATAATTATATTATCCCGAGGCTCAGATTTGTAAACAATCAAATAAAGAGGATCAATCCACCATGGCTGCAAACTTTGTAAGTTGCCCCGCCAAGAAATGGATAATCTTAACTTTACTCGAATCTGTTCAGACACATTCAAATTATATCATCACAGCCTCTTATAACTAATCTGAACAGCATTCTCATCTTCATCTTCATCTCCCAAACCATAAATTTGTAAGTGCTTAATTTTAAGCAATACCAAATCATAACTTTGTAAGTAGTTAATTTTTAGCAGAAACAACAACCACCTCAACAGCAGCATCAACATATGGAACTACTATGTATATTGAGAAAATCATAGGCAACAGAAATCGCCTCCTTCGTCTGAGTGGAATTACTAATGTTTTTTTCTTTTTTCTGGTAACCATGGTTTCCGACCTTTCGACCGCGCTGGGGTTTAAGCCACCACCAAACTGATACAAACCGGGTGAAGCCCTCCCTTTTCTAGGAGACGTCGTTAGCACCTAACGGGGGTGTATTGGCTTGGTTCTTTCGGCTTATATAGCCAGCTTATGGCTTACTTGGTTTAGGGCTTCTGTTTCATAAGCTCACTTTTTGTGGCTTATTTTGAAACTTTTCGGCTTATATAAGTACATTATAACCGAGACGCCTCACATTTTATATACAGATATTACATTTCATCAAACACTTAACGAGCACATGTTATATCCAGATAACGAGTTTTAGGATTTCGAATACCTGACGTTCAAAATCTTTCGAGTAAATCGAAATCGAAAAATGAGGCTCAGATCTGCAAATATAGAAGGGGGTAGAAAAACACCCGCACTATGGCGCTGGAGTGAAAACCACAAGAGTTAGGCCAGGTCGGGTTTTTGCCCCGCAAGATACGGCGCGAAATTCCCCTAATTATGCTCAGAAAAATATATATGCAGAAGATAAATGTATCATCATGGCTCCTTTGATTTTAAGGAGGTTAAATACAAACAAAAATCCCCCTTAAATAATAAAACCAAAATGAAATTCTAACAAACCAAACGCACCCTAATTGGTGAAAATGAGATCCCACAAGGACCAAAAATGTAGTTAACTCTAGAATATATATTGGGGAATGAAAGAAATCATGGGCTCAAACTCACATGATTCCGTTATTTAAGGGAACATGCAGTGGTAAGTGAGGTGGCTATTATAACCTACCGTCAAACTCGCCTCAGGAGCCTCATTCGGGTTTTTTCTGAGCATATTGTTTTTCCCCAATAAATTAAGAAGTAAAGGACCTTTCTGGATGTTATGGTCAGCAAGAGTACGGCCATCTTCAAGCTGTTTCCCAGCAAATATCAACCTCTGCTGATCTGGTGGAATACCTATTTATAAAATAATACTTTTATTATTATCAGATATATAAACGAAACTTTAAAAGTTTATACCTTCTTTGTCCTGAATTTTGGCCTTAACATTGTCGATGGTGTCAGATGACTCAACTTCAAGGGTTATGGTTTTCCCTGTCAATGTTTTCACGAATATCTGCATTTTGTTTTTCTTGCCGTTTTAAGCAAAAATGACAACCACCACCTCAAGCATCACCATATGGAAACATATGGAACCGCTGCTTATATATTGAGAAAATCATAGGCATTAGAAATCGCCTCCTTCGTCTGAGTGGAATTACTAATGTTTTTTTTTTTGGTAACCATGGTTTCCGTCCTTTCGGCGGTTGGGGTTTATGCCACCGGCAAACTGACACAAACCGGGTAAAGCCCTCCCGGGTTTGCACCGAACACGAATTGAGCTAGAGACGTCTCACATTTTATATCTAGATATTCCATTTCATGCATTTCATCAAACACTTAACTAGCAAATTTTAAATCCAGATTACGAGTGTTAGGATTTCGGATACCTGACGTTCGAAATCTCGAAATATGAGGCTCAGATCTGCAAATATAGAAAGGGTATGAAACACCCGCCATGGCTGCAACCACAATTTCGGGTCGGGTTGCCCCGCCAAGATACGGGCGAAATTCACCCTAATTACGCTCAGAAAAAATATAAATGCAGAAGATAAATATCATCATCGCCTCCTATGATATAAATGAGGTTAAACAAAAACCCCATTAAATAAGAAACCCATGAAAATTCTACAAACCAAACGGACCCTAATTGGTGAAAATGAGATACCACAGTTTAAACAAGTAGGGGTGAGCAGAAAAACGGAAAAACCAAAAATGTAGTTTAACTCAAGAATAAATATTGGGGAATGAAAGAAATCATGGGCTGAAACTGACATGATTCCGTTAATTGAAGGAACATGCAGTGGTAAGTGAGGTGGCTATTACAGTATAACCTACCGTCAAACCTGCCTGAGGAGCCTCATTCGGTTTTTTTTCTGAGCATATTATTGGTTTTCCCCAATATGACTTCACTGGCTTTTGGTGCTCCAAATAATCTTTCATTTTAACTTTTTACCCTCCATGCTTAATTGACAAATCATTTTGTGGATATATTTTTGTAATAATTTTGTGGATCTAGCATTGCTCTGGTTGGTTTTCCCCAATATGACTTCAATGGCTTTTGCTTTTGCTTATTTATATTGCAAGGGTGGATGTAGAGGTGCAAAAAAATCGGTTAAAACCGGTTTCCGGTTTTTAGAAAACCGGTTTTTCTAATAACCGGTTTCGGTTTTTTCGGTTTTTTCGAAATCGGTTTTTTTCGGTTATAAATGTTCGGAATCGGTTTTTTTCGGTTATAAATGTTCGGAATCGGTTTTTATACCGGTTCGGTTTTTTTCGGAATTTAAAACTTCGAACATTTATTTAATAAACTTGTTAATTATCAAACATTTAATTAAACAATACACCGGAAACATACTAAACAAATACAATCATAACTTTTTATTTGCACCGGAAACATACTAAAAAAATACAACCATAACTTTTATTTAAACAATACAATTATAACTTTTTATTTGCACCGGAAAAATAACTTTTTATTTGCACCGGAAGCATCATCATTTGTGTAAACTTTTCGTACATGGCTAGTAGAAACGGAGGGATTAGTGGAAGCTTGTTGTGATTGTGAGTTTTCCATTATAGGGGGATTAGAGAAATTAGAGTATATATATATCACGATTAGAGAGATTAAAGAGAGATTAGTGAGTGTTTTTTATGTGTTTTCAACCCCAACTCATTACATGTATTTATACTACCAATCCATGGCTTAAAATCATCAAAAAAAACACAAAAAAACAAAAAAAACGTATATAAAACGGCTATATGACCGTTCGGTTTTTTTTTTTAAACCGGTTAAAACCGGTTTTTTTATAACGGCTAGTTGACCGACTTTGTTGACCGGTTTTTTTAACCGGTTAAAACCGGTTTTTTTATAACGGATATTAAAAAAAAAACGGTTAAAACCGGTTATTTTAAAAAACCGGATAAAACCGGGTTTAGAACCGGTAAAAAACCGGTCGCTTATTAAACCCGAAAACCGGTCTAACCGGTTCGGTTAAATAAAAACAGGTTTTTTTAAAAACCGGTTCCGGTTTTTAAAAAACCGGTTTTTATTTGCATCTCTAGGTGGATGGTGTGTGATTTTTTTCCTCCCTACATGAGCCTTCACATCATATCATAAATTTCGTTGTATTGAGTGGATGTTTTAAGAATAGATATTTCCGCCTTACCTAGTGACCTAAGTCAAAGTCTTCTTAGACTATATTCGCATTAGTACTTTTCTATAAATTTCGTTGTATTGAGTGGATGTTTTAAATTTCCTGTTAATGTAGGTGTCATGACGATTCCGTCAGTTACACTTAATTTCTCTATATATTTATGTAAGCTACTCCTTAAATTACTACCATCTTATCAAATCATTTCGCTGCTAGCATTTTATAAACTATTCTTGTGCCATTTCGTAAGCAATTTTGTTGTCATCCTATAAACCATTTTGTCATTTTCTTAAAAATTATTCTACTATCATCTCACAAACTATTTTCCAAACCATTTTACAAACTTACTTGTTTTCATCTTTTAACCTATTATGTCGACGTTTATAAACTTTTGCCATCGTTTTATAAATCATTTCGCTAACACCTTATAAACTATTTGATATCATTATATAAACCGTTTGTCAACATCTTATAATTATCCTACTATTACCTCATAACTTATCTGGCTATCATTTAATGAACGAATTCATTTCCATCTTATAACCTATATTACAGTTATTTATAAACTCTTTTGCTACCCTATTAAAAGTTACTTTGCAGTCATCTTACAAACCATTTCGTTGTCACCTCATGAACTATTTCGTTGTCATTTATAAACTATTTCGACGTCATCTTACGAACTACTTCATGTCTTTTATAAACTATTTCGTTGTCGCAATATAAGCTATTTGGTTGTCAACTCGTAGACCATTTGTTACCATTTTATAGACCCTTCACTCTTACACTATAAACTGTCACGTGATTTTCTCGTAAACTATTTTGGTATCACCTCTTAAACTATTTCTACTAAGTCTTACAAAATATCTTGTGTCGTTATATAAATTAAAATGTTCTCGTTTTCACAAACTATTTTTCTACCTTAGAAACAACACTGTTTATACCATACAAACTTTTAAACATAACACTAGTTTGACGAAACGAGCATTTTATCGTTAGTACCTAAATTATACATAGCCTGATCACCTATGTATAATTCAGGGAGGACCATCCTATGCTAAGAGTAGTCACCTCAAAAATTTTGCCAATCTATTTTCACTTTCCACTTCTATATTCTTTTTCTCCATTACAATTTCAAAGGGGATATTTTCTTCCATGAATTCGTGTTTTGCCAATATTTTGCGTGTGTATTGTGAGTTGTGTTGGTCATGAGTATTTGTATTCATAAGCGTCATAACTAAGTGGACTTTCTCAATTTTATTATATAGAAACGATTTTACCCTTTAGTCGAGAGATGAAATACGTCCACTTGTAGTCACGGTTAGTTACGAATTTAGGATTTCTTAGAAATAATAGACTTAATCTACATTCGTGTGGGTTAGAATCAAGGAAATAGGAAATTTCTGCACATCCAAGTTTCTAATGGTCATAAAATTAGTTAAAGGACATATTATGCAATACTTAGAAATCCAAGCCGACAGAATTTACTACACAGTTTTTATCCTTCTAAGTGACATCGTCCCATCTATCTTAGACATTAAGTACCCTATTGAGCTAGTTAACAGAAGGCTAATAGGATCTGATACCGTACTTAGAGACTGTACATTAGGATTGTTAGGTCACCCACTCAATATTAACCTAATGCCAGTAGAACTTGGTAGTTTTGACGTCATCATCGGCATGGATTGGTTATCGAACCATCATGCGGTGATTGTTTGCGATGAAAAGATTGTACGGATTCCCTATAGAGACGAAGTTTTGATGGTTCAAGGTGATAGAAGTGGTAAGGGAAAGAAGTCGAAAATTGGGCATTATATCGTGCACTAAAACTCATAAATATATTAAGAGATGTTGCCTATTTTTTCTGGCACAAGTTACGAAGAAGGAAACCAAAGACAAGTCAGAGAAGAAGCGACTTGAGGACGTGTCGATTGTACGGGACTTTTCAGAGGTTTTTCCAGAAGACTTGCCTGGATTACCGCCTACGCGACAAGTTAAATTCCAAATCAACTTGGTTCCTGGTGTTGCACCTGTGGCACGCGCCCTGTATAGAATAGCACCGACGGAACTACAAGAATTGTCTACTCAGCTACAAGAACTTTCTAACAAGGGATTTATAAGACCGAGTTCCTCACCCTGGGGAGCCCCAGTCTTGTTTGTTAAAAAGAAAGATGGATCTTTTTGGATGTGTATCGATTACAGTGAGCTGAATAAGCTGACTGTGAAGAATCGATATCCACTTCCGAGAATCGACGACCTGTTTGATTAGTTGCAAGGATCAAGAGTCTACTCTAAGATCGACCGGAGATCCAATTATCACCAACCCAGAGTTCAAGAGGAAGACATTCCAAAGACAACGTTTAGGACACGCTACGGTCACTATGAGTTTCAAGTGATGCCGTTTGGACTGACCAACGCACCGGCGATATTCATGGATCTGATGAATCGGGTGTACAAACCGTACGCCAAGTTGATCTACTCCAAGAGAGAAGAAGAGCATGCAGAACACCTTAAGTTAATCATGGAGTTGCTTAAGAAAGAGGAATTATACGCCAAGTTTTCAAAGTGTGACTTTTGGCTGTCGAAGGTATAATTTCTTGGTCACGTGATTGATAGTGAAGACATTCACGTGGACCCAGCTAAGATTGAGTCAATCAAGGATTGGGCATCGCCCAAGACTCCGACAAAGATTTGTCAATTTCTAGGTCTTGCTGGCTATTACCGACGATTTATCAAAGGTTTCTCAAAAATTGCCAAGCCTATGACGAAGCTGACTCAAAATAACATGAAGTTTGATTGGAGTGAAAAGGCAGAAGTTGCATTTCAACTGTTGAAGCAGAAGTTGTGTAGTGCACCAATTTTGGCTTTACCCAAAGGTAGTGAAAACTTCGTGGTTTACTGTGATGCTTCTCGTAAAGGATTGGGTGCAGTTTTGATGCAAAGGAAGAAGGTCATAGCCTACACGTCATGCTAACTTAATATTCATGAGAAGAATTACACTACACATGACTTAGAGCTTGGAGCTGTAGTGTTTGCTCTCAAAATGTAGAGGCATTATTTGTACAACACGAAATGAGTTATGTTCACTGATCATAAGAGTTTGCAACATATTCTAGATCAGAAAGAGTTGAACATGAGACAACGTAGATGGTTAGAGCTGTTGAGCGACTACAACTGTGAGATTCGTTATCATCTGGGAAAAGCGAACGTGGTGGCGGATGCCTTGAGCCGAAAGGAACGGATTAAGCCACTAGGAGTTCGAGCTTTAGTTTTGACGATTGGTCTGAACCTCCCTGTGCAGATCTTAGAAGCTCAGGTTGAGGCAAGAAAAGAGTAGAATTATGGAACAAAAGATCTGTGTGGTATGATTAAGAAGCTAGAGCAATGTGCTGATGGAACATTATGCTTGAATGGGAGAAGTTGGATACATTGTCATGGTAACTTAAGAGAGTTGATTATGCACGAGTCGCATAAGTCAAAGTATTCGGTACATCCTCGATCAGACAAGATGTACCAAGATTTAAAGAAGTTGTATTGGTGGCCGAATATGAAGGCTGAGATTGCCGCCTACGTCAGTAAATGTTTGACATGTGCCAAAGTCAAGGCCGAATACCAAAAACCATCTGGTTTATTGGTTTAACCTGTAATCCCAGTATGGAAGTGGGAGAACATTATTATGGATTTCGTTACTAAGTTGCCAAAGACATCATCTGGTCAAGATACAATTTGGGTAATTGTATACCGACTTACAAAGTTTGCTCATTTCTTACCAATGAAGGAAATCGACTCAATGGAGAAGTTGACAAGACAATACTTGAAGGAAGTAGTCTCGAGGCATGGAGTGCCAGTTTCGATCTGATCGAGACGGTAGGTTTACATCTCATTTCTAGAAATCACTGAACGAAGCCCTAGGCACTCAATTGGATATGAGTACGGCTTACCATCCACAGACTGATGGTCAGAGTGAGAGAACTATCCAAACCTTGGAGGACATGCTACGTGCTTGTGTGATTGATTTTGAGAAAGGTTGGGATAGACACCTACCTTTGGTGGAGTTTTCCTACAACAACAGTTATCACACGAGTATCAAAGCTGCACCGTTTGAAGCTCTCTACGGCCGAAAGTGTAGATCGCCTATTTGTTAGGCTGAGGTTGGAGACGCTCAGCTCACTGGTCCGGAAATTATTCATGAAACAACTGAGAAGATCATTCAGATTAAGAAGCGTATTCAAGCTGCATGAGATAGACAGAAGAGCTACGCCGACAGGAGACGTAATCTATTGGAGTTTGAGGTTGGAGATAAAGTCATGTTGAAAGTGTCACCATGGAAAGGGGTGATACGTTTCGACAAACGGGGGAAGTTGAACCCTCGCTATATTGGACCTTTCAAGATTCTTGATAGGGTAGGAACGCTTGCATATCCACTTGAACTCCTAGAGCAATTAAGCCAAATTCATAGCACTTTTCATGTTTCAAATCTGAAGAAGTGTTTCGTAGACGAACCACTAGCTATTCCGTTGGATGAGATCCAGATTGATGACAAACTCCATTTCATTAAAGAACCAGTTGAAATTATGGACCAAGAAGTTAAACGGCTAAAGCAAAGACGCATTTCAATCGTGAAGATCCGTTGGAATTAGAGACGAGGGCCCGAGTTTACTTGGGAGCGCGAAGACCATATAAAGAAAAAGTACCCTCACCTTTTCGTTTACTCTTCGTCCACGTCTTAATCTTTGAGGACAAAGCTTCTTTAATGGGGGAAGAATGTCACACCCCAAGAATTTTCGGTCAATATTTTAAACTTTTCTGATCATTATTTTTTATTTTTATACGTTACGTTTAAATCCGATAGTTTACCGGGAAGTTAACCCGCGTAAATCTGAAAAACGTCATCGGACGCGTTCTGACTTTGGATTTTGTTAAGTTTAGATATTATATGAGTTATTTTATCTTTTCTAAGTGTTTTGTAGATTACGATCACTCCCGGTATTTATTTTTACGCTTTAACGTTTAAATTGCGTTTTTTACGTTTTTGACCTAACGGAACCCCTAAAACTCGAAATCTTTTCGTGTAAACTTCAGTTATCATCCATCTCATATTTTTAAGTGAAAATTTTCGTTCATATCCCTCCCCCTTTATATATTAGATGCCCAAACCCAAGCCAAATGCACCATAAGTCTTGAAATGAAATAAATGGCATCTTTTCTTGAACTTACCATGCATGTGTGTGAAAGTGACACATGAGAGTGTCCATTTCATGCATAAGTATCACCATTTGACTAGAACATGTGACCATTTGATCACATGACTACTCATTTTGACCAAAATTCAAATTTAAGACCTAATTCATGAACCTTGATCAAAAATTTTGAACCACGTGGCCTTTGTGGCTTGCCTATTGCCGAACCACACACACACTTTTTTGGCGTGTGTTGGTCACTTATACACCACTTAACAAGTCAAAACCTAGCTCTTGGCCTATAAATACCATCACATGTCATAACTTAGGGTTTCATAATCATTTTCAAGCCTCCAAAAATTTCTTTCTCTCCCTCTTGTCTTTTTGAAACCCACGGCCAACCAACACCCTTATAGGGTTCCCATTTTCTTTGATTTCTTGCATAATCCAAACATACTAAGTTCATTTCTAAGAACATCTAAGGTGTTCGCAAGTATTGATTCTTTGATTTAAGGGTTTTCTTCAAGATCTACAAATTAGGGTTTGGTTATTATTTGGGGTTTTTCAAGATCTAGTGATTTTGGGTATAAATCTTGTGTTATTGCTTCTTGTTCTTCATTCTTATAAGTATCTTGAATCTTTCTTTGTGGATTGCTTATGTTCTTCTTATATGTTCAAAGATCCATACATTTATATGTTGTGTTTAAATTTTTTTAAAGATTTTAAAGCAAGATTTTATAAATAATGATGCTACTTTATTTCACTAATTAAATATTATGTTCTTGGTGAGATGAGAGTTGAATGAGTGTTGCAACAATAGAAATGAAGGGATTAGGTTAGATTTAGGTGTGGTTTTGTTGTGGATTAGTTGTGAATGGAGATTAGGCTAGATTAGGCACTATTGTGAAGTTTTGGTGGATTTTGGTTGCGTTTTTGACAAAAAGTTATTGCTGTCCCAAATTTGTTTTGAGGTTTTGGTCGACCTAAAAATGTTTTCATTAGGCGTAAAAGTAGTTTTTGGAGAGCTCGTTTTGAATAGATAGTTTTTCATATATCGCACATTAAAATTAGATTTAAAACGACTAAGTTATAGCCAAATAAAACTTGAAACATTTTTCGACAAAACCGGATGAATAGTGTGGTGATGTGAATAGTAAAATGAGTTTTCGGACACTTTCAGACATTTTTGGACTTTCTAAACACTAGCAAAACATATAGTAATACATACCTATTGATTAGTATCATTTAAAGACGCTGTTAGCATATTTTAGGAAAAGCAATAAAGTTACTAAAAATAGTAAGTTTGGTAAAAATTTAGCGAAACGGACATAGAAATTAAGCGATTAAGGCTTGCTAGTGCATTTAAGGAAAATTGGATTAAGCGAATATAGGGGACGGTATTAACGTCCCGAAACTAAAGACTTTCCTAAAATAGAAACTTACTAAAAATGGTAATTTTTGGATTAAACGCCGAAACTTAACGAAAAACTCTATAATTTTATTTAGTCGCGTTTTGTCAATTAAGTCAAAGCACAAACACTCATGGATGACTTTTTCTCTCATAAACGATTCATTCAAGTTTCATATACTTTCCGTCTTTCTAAGACGCGTCATTGATTTAGGTCTCAAGTAGGACCTCTTGGCATTATATCTCTTCATTGATATTTATCTTACCATTTGCTAAAGGTGAGATCATATTCTCATGTTTTTACTATCTTTACTTTACTACTTTTAGGTGAGAAACATTGCTTGTTTTTAAACTATGGATACAGTTACTTTACGTTGCCTTTTCCTGATTACGTGTTGCCTAAGTTGCGAATAGACCACTTTTGTCGATACTATCATGAAACCGTTTAATTTTTTTTTGACCGGAGGACCGGTTGAGTGAGTGCGAATGTTGTAAATAGATCTATTGGGACTAATTATTCTTATCTGGGTAAGTAGCGCTTACTAGATTCGGGAGACACGAACAAACGGATATATACCATGTCGGATTTCATTAGGTTATCTTGGTCAGATACCTGTAGGGAAATTAATATCTTGTTTGGCATATAGTATGCTGCATCGAATTGAGCCTCGGTGTCATGAGCTTAGCACAACAAGTAAATATTTTTATGTGAAGTTGTACTGTTATAACTTGTCAGTGCTCGTACTGTGAATCTTGTGGTTCCACTTTTAATTTCTACAATCCAAACCTATGAATTCCCAACTTTATGTCGACGTTTTAGCATGTTTTTCTAGGTGCCCTTAGTGTGGATGTCTTTTGCTTGCTTTATGGTGTTGTGCCCCTTGCAATTTGTTGAATATCAAGAGTTATTATTTATCCATGGTTAACATCGTTTTTCTGTCAACTTTGATTGAAAAACCTTTTATTCGCTTCCGCATATTATCTAAGAACTTATGTAAAACTTTAACTATTTTATTTAATGCAACGATGTTGGATTTTTAAACGTACCCTTAGAGGTCGTTCTTTGTATCTGTGTGATGTATATTATGATGTCACGCCTTCGGACACGTGTTTACAGTCCAGGCCCGTTTTGGGGTGTGACAGTTTGGTATCTAGAGCAAGGTTATAGAGAACCTAGTTGTTTATATTTTGGTTTGGTCTATATAAACAATTATGTGATCCTACTTTGTTTATTTTCTTACGTATATTAACTACTATCGATTAGTATACAGGTATTAATTAAATTACACTTCCATTAATTATATTACGTATAATTTTGCCTTACAACTATACCTTACATCTTATATTTTGCCTGCTTGACGCATTGACATGGTTTTTTTGGGGATATAAAGGGATTTATTATAAACTCATTGCTTGTGTAGGTTATGGCAGTCCAGTTATGCTATTTCTTCAACGTATCAGTCGCGGTATGGGATCCTCTTTTTGTGAGTTTCATTATCGGTTCTATTTCTAATTGATGGGTCCCTGGTTGCATCAGAGGTGGGGGGAGCGGTTGTAGTTTCCTACCTACCGGGGTGGTAAACTCATTCATCATCAGAGGCTGATCCTTTAGAGAGTTCACCACCTCCCGTATCTGTAGCACCTACGGTTTCACCTTTTTTGTGTTTAGATGATTCAGAGTCAGATACTAAGATGCCCGAGAGGCATGTATCACTTACACCTCATGATGATATGCTTACTAGATGGAGGAGCAGAGCAGAGTAAGCGAGTGTTGTCCCCAGGATATGTAAGATACCTCTTGTTAGATTCCACTTCAATAGATCAAATTCCTTAAGCTTGTTTAAGGTTTAGTTATATTAGATAAATCTAACACAACTATAGTAGAAACTTTATGTGAATGTATTAAAGATTATACAAAATCTAATCTTTAATATTAGAAAAAATCTTAATGAAACAGTAACACAAGACAATCAAATTCAATAATAAAAGCTCCAATATTATTATTACAAATAATACGAATACTCTCCTAGTATTAGGGTTACAAAACCTTGAAGCTATAACGATATCAAAAACAAAAGATGATATCAAACTCTATGCCTTAGGACCTCCTTTTATACACCAAGGAGTCCTAGTCAATTTACAATATATTCCTAAGATATAGAATATTCTCTATGATCTATTCTATAAATAACTAATACTTATCACGTAAGTAATCTTGATATCTAATCAATCTTTATCCTTTCTTCTGTCTTTATCCATTATCTTCTGACAGTAGAAACTCTTTCAGTAGTCTTAATCTTTAAGCAGTTGTAACTTTTGTCACTCAGCCGCATTTAGCATTAACTTTTACTTACAGTGAGTAAACTTCACGTGAACTAGCTGAAGTTTACTAACTTTATACTAGCAGTAGTAACTGTGAACTAACAGTACTAACTTTAACTAGATAGAAGCACTAACTACTTAGCATATTTTTCATTAAAGTTAATGAAACACACTGTTAAAATTTTTCTTTAGCAGCAGTAGTTAGTAACTCACTAAGAAGTCTTTTAATCCTAACAATCCTCCCCTAAACTTGATGTTCGTCATCTGAATCTTTAAGTTTCTTGATTAAAAGTTTTATCTTTACTAGGAGGATGCTTCCAAACACTTCATTCAGGTATATAGCCTTCCATAAGCTGTTTCTTGACCAATCTAAGAAGATCAAATGCCATTTCACACTCATAGTCAACTTGAAGCTTCACATTATTAAACATCTGATGTAGTGTGTGCTTTGTAAGTGGATACATCTTCTCAACCAATAGATAATATGGTATGGTATGCACTATTACACAATGAACTCCACATGAATCAAAAAGCTTCCAATTCAACACTTTAACTAATCCTTGTTGATTCTTCTAGATACAATCTTCAAAATGATGTTCAAACATGGTCTTTAAAGTAAGAAGTAAGAAAGTATCCATGTAATCCACTGGTTTTATCTTCTTAAATCTAGCTTTGACTATTCTCCAAAGAACTTCCAAGTCTTCTCTATCAAAGTTCTTAAGCTACATCTGAGTGTTACCATCTGCTCTGATAATTTAAAGAACTTTTCTTCCCTTCTTGATAGATTTTGTAGTCAACAATTGGAATTTTGATAGACAAGGGTGTAGCATCAATAGTTACATCATCTCCATCATCTGGAACAATCTCAAAGCATTTTTAAGTTCTTCTTTCTTTTTATCATCATCCATCTTTTACTTCTTGGTAGACTCTTGTTGAAGATCTTCTTGTGCTCTCTTAGAACTTCCTTCTGCTCTAGTCTCATTGCCTTCTGCTCTATCTTTACTTCCTTTCACCACTTCAAAATCCACAGGTATAAATGAGTCTATCCAACTCATGGTCTTGTCAAAAGTCTTCTGAACTTCATCAAAGCTTTTGTTCTTCAATTGATTATGAGTGAATCCAACCATGTTTTTCAAACACATACACATTTGATTCCTCTTTTGAGCTTTGGTTAGTGGTTTTATTCTCTGCTCTTCTGCTCTAAGTTATGCAAAATGCTTCTTCCTTCTATCCATGAGCTCCACAAATAATCTTGACTTTTCTTCAATGGTCAACTCTTCATGCTCTTGTGCCTATAATCTTGCAGGTAGCTCATAATCAGCATCTATCATAGCTTGAACATTATCCCATTCAACAATGTTTGCATCTTCTTCTCTTTCTCTTGCCAGCCTTTCCTCTTCTTCTAGTTCCGCTTGCATCTGAGCTTACAATCTTTAAGGAATTTCCTCATCAAACTTGATCTGGTCCTTTTTCTTTAATGGCTTTTCTTATTTAACCATCTTACCCTTTCCTTTGTCTTTAGGATCATGTTGTTAAGGTGGTACTGTTGGTCTTATAGCAGTCTCACTAGGTTCTTGCATAACCACTCCTCTTACCTTTGATTTCTCACTCCTCATCTTTATAAGAGTCTGAGTAATTGTAAGATCTTCATTTTCAAAAACAGTTGTTGTTGTTGGAGGAGTGATTGGTTCAGCAGTAGTAATATTAACACTAGCAGTAGTAATAGGTTCAGCAGTACTAACAGATACATCAGCAGTAGTAACTAATGCACTGGCAATATTAACTTCCATATTAGCAGTATTAACTGCATCACCAGTAGAAACTTCATCTGCAGCAACACTAATCACTTGCTTTGCATCTCCTTCAACATCTTTGAACACTTCATCCATATCTGCATCAAAACCTTCATCATCAAAATCACTTTCTTCAAAGATTGACCTCTGTTTTCCATGTTTCAAATTCCTCCCATGTTTGGATGCATCCTCCTCACCCAAACTTCTTCTGCTAGAGGTACCAATCTTGAATAAATTCATCCCTGGAGTTTTTGAATTCCTTTTCCTTTCTAGCTTTTTGACTCTCTTCTTCAAACTAGCAATCTCCTTTGCTTGAGCAGTCTTTGTTGTCTCCAAGGCAAGAACTCTATCAGACAGTTTTGTACAAAGGTCCATTAATTCCTTAAGTTTCAGTCTGTCCTCCCTACTTCCATGTATGTTAACTCTTGAGAGAGGTGGGTTATTGGACTGTTTAGATGCAGTCTCAAACCTAGTTTGAGCTTTTGCATCCCCCAATATGGTATATTGGCACCTAGGACCACTACCTAAACTAGTTCCCTAAGGACTTGGCTCATTAAGTGTTGCCATAGATTAGGTCCTATTTATGTTACCACTGTCCTGCTTTGCTTCTAAGCTAGAAGCAGTAGTGGCAGGCCTTTCCATCCCGTATTCCTTCTCTTTAGTGACAGTCTCATCTGTAACAAGGGAAATAGGTCCACTAGATTGAGATATCTTAGTGGCCCTTTTGGCTTTCCTAGGTTTGTAAGTCTTTTTGAGTTGAGATGATGATGGAACAGTGATTGGTTCTTCATTAGAGGGTTGAACAGATGTGGATGTGTATTGGGGATCAGTGGGTTGTCCTGACCCTTCACCCATATATGCTTGTTGTACCAGCATAGATGAAAACAATGGTGTTACAATCCTTGAAACATCTTTTCCTTGTCTTCTCATCTTTGTAAAAATCTTTTTAGTATGAGGTGTATCATAAACATCATTAACTTCTGAAAGATTTTCAATTTGTTTGTTCAAAAACAGTTGTAAAAACCTTGGATACATTAAAAACTTTTTAGAACTATCCAAGTTCCTCATCATACCATCAAAAATATAACTGCAGATGCAATATTAGTACCAATTTCATTCTAAGCAGTTGATTTTGAACTTACACATTGTAAGATGGTATGTATAAGATACTTCCATTAAGGGGAAAAATAAGGTTTATAAAAAGTAAGTTTCTCAGAAAGCTTTTCATATCCCATCAATTGAAGGTTTTTAAAAATTTCAGTGTTTGTTAGACAAGCAATACCATCCTCATCATTAAATTAAAGATCTCTCCTCATAGATGATTTTGATATTACTATTGTCTTGCCCTCAACCTTGGCATGAATCTGTGTTTCATTATTGACTGTTTTGGTCTTAGCAGTAGACCAAAACTGCTCAATACAAGAAACATAAATAGTAGGACTAACTGTCTAGGCATACCTTATGGGGTTACCATTCAGGAAGTCTACTATCTCAGCAAAATCAGCATTCTTTGTGGATTTTTCCAAGTAAGCAACCATATTATATGAGTCAGCAAAATTTAGTCCCGCCAATGATGTCGAATTTTTTTAGAATCGGTAATGATTTTGAATTTGGGTTTGTGAATTAAGAGTATTAGAATGATTAAGAACGATTATGGTGTGATCGAATGCTCTTAAATAGGTAATAAAGGAAACCTATAAGCGAAGTATATGTTTTATAGACCAAAAATACCCTCAGCAGTTGTAACTCCAACGGTAACCTAGCAGTAGTAAGTTAGCCTGGCAGCACTAACTTTTGCCCAACAGTACTAAGTTTCGCCCAGTAGTACTAAGCAATGCCCAACAGCATTAACTCTTGAGTTACCAGTTTTAACTTCAATTTCATCCCTAGAAGCTGTTACATTCCATTTCAACCATCCTTTGTGTATAATCCATTGCATATTAACACAATTACATCTTCCCTCAATCAATACTTTAGAGGTTAAGCATTCCAATACTTACAATCAGATATTGAAATCTGCTAACATCAAATGCTTTTGTGAGCAAATCTGTAACATTCTGATCTGTGTGAATCTTGATCATCTGAATAAGCTTCTTCTCATAAGAATCTCTGATAAAGTGATGCCTAATATCAATGTGCTTTGTCTTTGAATGAAAAACAGGGTTCCGCACTATGCAGATAGTACTCTCATTATCAAAATGAATCTTAGTCTGCATAAAGTTATATCCATAATCTAGTAATTGATTTTGGATCCAAATCACCTATCTACAGCAATTGGAAGTAGCTATATACTCAGCTTCAGTTATGGAATTAGCAACCACAGTCTGCTTCTTGCATTGTCATGAAATCAACCTGCACCCTAGGAATTGACAACCTCCAGTTGTGTACTTCCTATCTAAGCTTGCTCCTGCATAGTCACTGTCAGTATATGCTACTAAATGTAAAGGTGAATCCTTAGGATACCAAAGGCCTAATTTAGGTTGACTTTTTAAGTATCTAAAGATCCTTTTCACAACATGAAGATGCGAA
>BQNB010019752.1:0-61021 GCA_026074375.1 Tanacetum coccineum | reverse complement strand
TTTTATAAAGAGTATATATAAACTAGTTACCTAACAGGTTTACCTATTAAGTTTATACCTAAAAGTGTTGTGAGATCTTGTTATAATGGACAAATCATGGACTAAGGACCTTAAGTATGTAAGACATGTGGTATAATTTGTTGTAGAGGACTTGTAACAAAGTTACTAAACTAAAAAGTTATAAAAACATGTTTAAACATATTTTTAACAAAAATATCAAAAGGGTCTGTTTTAAATTCGAAAATAAAGTATTGATTTTATATTTTTATAAAACACTACATGTTACAAGGATCGTAGGCATGTAGAGAACTCGAAAAACCAATTTATAATGAAGGAGATACAGCATTTGCAATTTATACGATAATAAACGCGTTTATAAAAGAAATTTTATAAAAAATTATTAACATTCACCTTTGATATAAATGATTGGTTATTTTTCTCAAAAAGTACATATTTTTAGGATTCCAAAACATTAAGAATCATAATTTTCTGATCAATAACGAAGGAGTTATGGATTTTTCCGTGTTTATGATAATTAAAGTTTATAAAAATAATTTTATAAACTATGAATAGTAAAAATCACTATTTTTATTAGATACATTTTGGAAAATACATTAGTTAGATAAAACTTTTAATTACGAAGACGTGCTCGAAAGAATCACTAAAATCGGAGTTAAAACGAATAAGATACAACGTTTACGATAGTTAAATTTATAAAAGTGTATGAACAGTAAAAAGTATTGTTCACCAGAGGACTTAAAATATGAAAATGTAATATTTTGATAACTCTTCTTAATACGAAAGCGTGGACCTAAGAAACGTAAGAAACGAACTTAAAACGAGAAAGTTATGCCGTTTTTATTAAAGAGATATTTAAAAAACGTTTTTTTCTTTATAAATATGAATTCACTAATACAATTAGATGGTGATGTAGCTATATATGTGTGTGTGTGTGTGTTGTACGGTATTTGTTATTCAAGAGTACATATACTCATACGACCTCACACCCTCCCTCCATCTAGGTTGCACCAGTCGGGCGTATGTTCGTGACGCATTTTCTGTTTAGAGTGTATTTACATGATCGATTCACTATCAATGTGAGTTCATAGCCCCAGTTTTACAGAGTTTATAAATGAATTTTACAAGTTTTGGGGTGAGAAACATATGGCATGGTTTAACAATTTGGACGCTAGTGACATTTTACATTATGATTAGCGCTTGATTGCCTAAGTAGCATAACTTTGAGCCATTATTATGAACTGTCAATTACTGTTGTAAGCGCGATGTTATAAATAGATCTAATTGGGGATTGACATCCCCTTCGGGTGAGTCATGGATGTACTGTGCCGGTATGCCAGGACAACGAACGTAATACCATATCGCGATATGAGATGTTGGGGTCTAGAAACATCATCACGGGCAATGTTGGCAATTTAATATTACACTAATACATGTCGAGCTTTGTGTCATAAGCTTAGGGCAATGTAATTGCATTTTATTGATGTTTGCATCTCTTTTGCATTATCATGGGGAATATTACGGTCTACCCTCCTATACATCTTACAACCATTCCCTCCCATCGCACCCACGCGCACCCCCCATCACCACTCATATTCCCCCCCCGTTGACGTTTTAAAGCAATGTTTTCTCAGGAGACTCAATGAGGTAACAAGCCAAGGGATACATTGGTTGTTTTTATCGTTATTTTGGAAAGTATATGCATAAATCATTGGTTGCATTACATTTTGGGGAAACATTTGTTATGGACTAGAATCTTTGTATTTTGAACATCGAACAAGTGAAGCTTCGGGCTTTTATAACAACAATTTGTTAAATCCAATGTATCAGTTTTATACGACTTTTAAATGGTCATTCTTATATATATCTTGTGCTATTGATCTATGAAGTACCACCCCCAGACCCATATTCTGTTGCGACCCAATTTGGGGGTGTTACAGATTGGTATCAAGAGTCAAGGTTATAGAAAACCAGGTCAAATATTTTTGATAGACTATAACCATTTTTAAACATTACATTCATTTCAAAAGGGATTTTCACGGGACATACATACACTAGTGTTGCATTTAGTTGGTAGGACTTAGTGCATTCAAGTTGATTTACATGTTATAAAATACTACGTATATTACAATAAGAGTCTTATATTAATACTTATATAAGCTACTTTTGATATTTTAGATTTTGTCATGTCGGATTTAGAGGATTCCACGGTTACTTACACGGAGGTATCTAGTCCATTCGAGGATCTGTCAGACATAGGATCTCCGAGAGTCGATGGACTGCCCATGATGCTAGAGGACCCTTATGTGGAGGCCGCTCTTTAGGCCCTACCATCTCCTGATTATGTGCCCGGTTCTGAGTACCTACCTTCACCTGTCTATGTACCATATGTATCGGAGCCGGTATACCCAGAGTTTATGCCACTAGAGGATGATGTGCTTCCAGCTGAGGAGCAACCACTGCCTGCTGTTGTCTTACCTACTGCTGATTCACCTGGTTACATTACTAAGTCTGAACCTGAGAAGGATTCGAAGGAGAATGATGAGGATCCTGAGGAGGATCCAGCTGATTATCCCGATCATAGAGATGATGGTGAGGATGAGGAGGAGGAGTCCTACAGAGATGATGCTGATGATGAAGAGGAGGATGAGGACGATGATGAGGAGGAGGAGCACCCAGCTCTGGCCGACTCTGTCCCACCACCCGTACACCGTGTTATAGCTAGGATGTCTATCTGAGCTCAGACACCCATATCACTTCCTTGATTAGAGGTTTGCTGATAGGACTTTTGCCATACCTACTCCACCACCATCACCACTCTCTCCATTGTCATCACCACTACCCCAGATACTATGACCACTACCCCATATACTATCACCACCATTACCTGTATCACCTCTACCACTACCAACTAGTCCTACTTATCCTATAGGATATAGAGCTGCTATGATCCGGTTGAGAGTCGAGTCACCATCTACTTCCTATCTACTACCACTACCATCACCTATTGTACTTCCACATACTAGAGAATCTGTGGCCATGATGAGAGCTATTGCTCCATCCACCTACATCTTCGCATCTCGATCAGAGACACCACCATCAGGGACACCACCACTTCTACCTATACCATTACCTACTCCATCACCACCTTTGCTTCTTCCCTTACTGACTATAGAGCAGTATTTTCCGCACCCGGTTACCCCCCTCCTCTCACCCGCCTCCTTAGTGAAATAGTTTTCGTGTATTGCTTCTCAGGTCCCCGAACATTTAAGGTTGATGAGAGTTCATCTGCTCCCACTACTAGACCTACTGGAGGCTTTAGATCAGACTATAGATTTGTGGGCACTTTGGATGATGAGATTAGGCGAGACCCTAAGAGAGAGGTAGGTTATGGGTATATAGATACTTAGGATGAGATGGTTAAAGGACATGCAGGGGACACCAGCAGCGACTGATGTAGCAGGACTGAGTCAGCGGATGACAGATTTTGTCACGACTGTTAGACAGGATACTAACGAGATTTATGGGAGACTTGATGATGCACAGGATGATAGGTCATTGATGAGCGGTCAGCTCAACATGCTGCGTAGAGATAGACATGCCCATGCTCGCACTGCTAGACTGATGGAGACTAAGGCCAAACTTTCTCATGAGGCTTAGGTATAGTCGATGGATGCTAGTGATACCGCTCATTTGAGGTGAGTGACTGCGGACTATGGTATTAGCACAGCAGGACCTGAGATCGAGGAGGTTAGGGCAGTAGACCGTAGGAGACAAACACAGCTCATAGAGGCACTGACACTATTGAGGACACTATAGACGTAGATGGCAGTGCTACCTAGCCAGCAGACACCTGCTAGGGAGCCAGCACATCCTAAGATACTGGATGAGGCCGGTATTAGTTCGTAGATTTGGTTATGTTGTAGCTATGTTGGTTTAGCCTACTGAAGTATTACGAGGTAACCTCCGATCGGAATGGCTTTAGGATTGTTTTATTTCATTATGTAACAAATGTGTGATCATTTTGTAACCGAATCGATCATGTATGTTTCCAGATAATATATGGAAGGGATGTTTATGTCATGTCTGTAATCGAATTTATTATGAATGAATGTTGATTTAGCTACACCATTGTAAATTTCAATTCAGTTGTATATTTCACTGTGCGATGTGAAATCTTAAGGCGGTATATTTATTTTCTTAAGGATTGAAGAGAAATATGGCCCAAAAGAACCACCAAATCAACACCAGCCACAACAACCACCCTCACTACTTCTGTGACTGATGAGCAACTTAAGAGGCTGATTAACCATTGAACATTATCTCATGCACTAAAACATAGAAGTACATGCTAAAAGGACATCATGTCTTTTTGGCACATGTTACTACAAAGGAAACTGAAGACAAGTCGGAGGAGAATCGACTTGAGGACGTACCAATCGTTTGAGATTTTCCTGAGGTATTTCCTAAAGAATTGTCGGGTCTTCCACCGACTCGACAAGTGGAATTCCAGATCGATTTGGTACCTGGTGCTGCACCTGTAGCACGAGCACCTTATAGATTGGCTCCTTCCGAAATGAAAGAGTTGTAAGAGCAACTGCAAGAACTATCCGACAAAGGCTTTATAAGACCTGGTTCCTCACCGTGGGGAGCTCCAGTCTTGTTTGTCAAAAAGAAGGACGGATCATTCCGGATGTGCATTGACTACCGGGAATTGAATAAACCGATGGTAAAGAATCGCTATCCTCTCCCAAGGATAGACGATTTATTTGATCAACTGCAAGGATCCAGTGTTTATTCTAAGATAGACTTGCGATCGGGTTATCATCAGCTTCGAGTACGTGAAGAAGATATTCCAAAAACAGCATTCAAAACTCGGTATGATCATTACAAGTTCCAAGTTATGCCATTTGGTTTGACAAATGCACCGACGGTATTTATGGATCTCATGAATCGGGTGTGCAAACCATATTTTGATAAGTTTGTGATTGTGTTTATTGACGATATACTAATTTATTCAAAGAAAAAGAAAGAACATAAAGAACATCTTAAGGCAATTCTAGAATTGCTTAAGAAAGAGGAATTGTATGCTAAGTTCTCTAAATGTGAATTTTGGATTCCCAAGGTACAATTTCTCGGCCACATGATTGATAGTCAAGGCATTCACGTAGATCCCGTCAAGATCGAATCCATAAAAGATTGCGCATCTCCTAAAACACCAACGGAGATTCGTCAATTTTTAGGTCTTGCCGGTTATTATCGGAGGTCTATCGAAGGATTTTCAAAAGTTGCTAAGTCAATGACCAAGCTTACCCAAAAGAAAGTCGCCTTTGAATGGGGTGACAAACAAGAAGCAGCTTTTTAGACATTGAAGAATAAGTTGTGTAGCGCACCTATCCTAGCTCTCCCTTAGGGAGTTGAGAATTTCGTTGTCTATTGCGATGCGTCACATAAAGGATTGGGTGCGGTGTTGATGCAAAACGAGAAGGTGATTGCTTATGCATCACGACAATTGAAGATTCATGAGAAAAATTATACTACTTATGATTTGGTACTTGGTGCAGTAGTGTTTGCTCTAAAACTTTGAAGACACTATTTGTATGGAACCAAATGCACTATGTTTACCGACCACAAAAGTCTACAACACATTCTTGACCAAAAGGAGCTGAACATGAGGCAACGTCGTTGGTTAGAATTGCTCAGTGATTACGACTGTGAAATTCGTTTGAAAGATGAAATACGTTACCACCCAAGGAAAGCAAACATAGTGGCTGATGCCTTAAGCCATAAAGAACAGAATAATCCGTTACGGGTTTGAGCCTTATTCGTGACTATTGGTTTAAATCTCCGCAAGCAAATTCTGGAAGCTCAAATATAGGCATAGAAACCAGAGAACATCAAGAATGAAGACGTAGGAGGTATGATCATGAAGGATATACCAAAGGAGAAGTTGGGACCCCACGCGGATGGAACTTTATGCTTAAATGACGAGAGTTGGTTACCATGTTATGGCAACCTGAGGACTGTGATCATGCACGAGTCCCACAAGTCAAAATACTCTATCCATCCAGAATCTGACAAGATGTATCAGGACATGAAGAAGCTATATTGATGGCCTAATATGAAGGCCAACATCGCCACCTATGTTAGCAAATATTTAACATGTGCTAAGGTCAAGGCTGAACACCAAAGGCCATCAAGTTTGTTGGTGCAATCCGAGACACCTCAATGGAAGTGAGATAATATCACTATGCATTTTATCACGAAGCTTTCTAAGTCGTCGTAAGGTTATGACACCATTTGGGTGATTGTCGACCGACTCACTAAATCCGCAATCTTTGTACAAATGAGGGAAACCGATCCTATGGAAAAGTTGGCGAGAATGTACCTGAAAGAGGAAGTCATGAGACATGGAATACCTGTCTTAATCATTTGTGATTGTGACCCTATATTCGCTTTTAATTTCTGGAGGTCACTTCAGAAGGCCTTAGGTACGAATTTGGATATGAGTACTGCATACCATCTACAAACTGACGGACAAAGTGAGAGGACTATTTAAACTCTCGAGGATATGCTGCGTGCTTGTGTGATCGACTTTGGAAAGGGTTGGGTTAACCATTTGCCATTAGTTGAGTTTTTGTTGGTCACACTTTAATAGATAGAATTCCTTAAGCTTGTATAAGGATTAGTTATATTAGATAAATCTAACACAACTATAGTATAAACTTTGTTTAAATGTATTAAAGATTATGCGGAATCTAATCTTTAATATTAATAAGAACTATCAATGAAACAGTAATTATATGAACATATAATTCAACAAACAAAAGCTCCAATATTATTAATAATACGAATACTCTCAAAGTATTAGGGTTACAAAGACCTTGAAGCTATGATAATTCTATGAATGACTTGTTGGTTTTTGGTATATCAATCTCTATGCCCTAGGACCTCCTTTTATACACCAAGGAGTCCTAAACGACTTACAATACTTTCCTAAGAATATCAAATCTTTTAAACAAATAAGTTTAGACAAATCTTTTACAACAAATACTCATATAAATCACATAAGTAGACGAACTAACTCAGCAGTACTAACTACGACACTAGCAGCATTAACTCCCTTCAAACAGCATAACTTTGTACTAACAGTATAACTTTTGTATTAGGCAGTATAACCTACTTAGCATTTTTCTTCTAAGTCTCTAAGCAGCACTAATATGTACTAGTAGTAGTAACTTTACACTAGCAGTACTAACTGTGTACTAGCAGTAGTAAACACTTAGCATTTTTCTCTGAAGTTCTTGAGCAGTACTAATACAACTGAGCAGCATTAACTCTAATGTGAGCAGCAATAATACTAGCAGCATTAAGAAGGATTTTAATCCCAACAATCCTCCCTTAAATTTGATATTTATCTCTAAAATCATTAAGTTTCTTCATTAAAAGCTCCATAATCACCAGGAGGATGCTTCCAAACACTTCATTGATTCTTAAGCTATTTTGTGAGAATTTTAAGATGCTAATATGCTATTTCACTGAAATAATCAACCTGAAGCTTCTTGTTTAGCATATCTGTAATTATAGGTGGTGTAAGGGGATATCTCTTTTCTACTAGCATGTAAATCTGCATAGACTGCATCCTCAAGAAATGTACTCTATAGGAGTTATACAACTTCCATTCTAACACTTTGTATCCATTTTGCTATTTCTATACATCATCTTCTACATGTGGTTCAAACATTATTTTCATATCATTCCATAACAGATAATCCATGCTTTCTACTGGTCTTGTTGATCCATATCTAACTTTTACCAACTTGTACAAGTCTTCCAAATCTTCCCTGTCAAAATTTTTAATCATTTGACTAAAGATCCTGTACATTTGAGACTTTCCATCAGCTCTTATTATTTGATACTAGCTTTTCTTTCCTTCTTTGTGGATCTTCCAGTCAATAATCCTTGGAGACTTAGTAGCTAAAGCTAGAAAAAAAAAAAATGGGGGGGGGGGTATAAAGTGTAAAAAATAAAAAAAAAAAAATTTTATAATAATTAATTTATTTTTGGATTTGGTGGGGGGGGTTTTTGTGTTTTTTGGGTTTGGGGTGATATTGGATTAAGAGGGGATGAGTTGTTAGGAATGGTTAGGGGTAGAGGGGGAGGTGAAGATGAATAAGGAGAGGAGGTGGGAGAGAGGGGAATTAGAGGAGAAGAGAGGGGGTTAGTAAAATAATTTAAGGTGATTTGGTTTAATTTGGTGGGTAATGAGTTTAGAGATTTATGAGTGTTTGTTTCATTTTGTGGGGAGGATGAGGGATGAGGAAGGATTGTGAGGATTTGTATATGTGGGGAGGGGTGGGGGGGGGGGGAAGAAAGAGAGGGGATAGGGTTATGATTTGTTGTGAGGAGGGAGAATTTGGTGTTTGTTGGGTGAAGGTGAGGATATTTATTATAGGAGGGATAATAGGAGGGTGAGTGAGATTTTAATTTATGAAGTTTTATGAGAAGATTTTATTAAGATTTCTGATATAATAATTTATTGATTAGTGGATGTTTATTTTAATTATATATTATTATTAAGTAATTTAAAGTAACTTTGAGCAATTTTCTTCATCAGCCTGATTAGATCTTTTCTTTTTCATAGTCTTCATAGGTTCTTCTACCATTATTCCTTTACCCTTGTCCTGTGATTGTAGTGAATAAATTATTGTTGTTGTTGTTGTTGTAGATTTACCTGGCTCTTGAAAAACAATCCCTTTCACCTTGGGTTTTGAAGTTTTTAATGCTTCACGTCTAGAGCCAAGAATTTCTTACAGTAGTTATTATAGCCATGTTGCAGCAGTAATAACTTGAACAGCATCAACTTCTTCTTCAATAACATTTTCATTTTGCCTTGCAACAACACCTCTTCATCATTTAAAGCATTTACATCAAACATCTCATTATCAACATCATCTTGAGCATTAACCAGGGTAATGTCTTCATCTGCATCAATAGCATTAATCCTCCTCCCTTGTTTGGATGCATCCTCAACCAAACTTTATTCATCTCCAAAGGATTCTACCCTAGCTGTCAAACCAACTTTGTATAATCTCTTCAGCTTATGAGTTCTTGACCTATCTTTCCTTTCAAGCTTCTTGACCCTCCTTTTCAAACTATCAATCTCATTCTGTTAAGAGGTCTTTATCTTCTCCAAATCAAGAACCTTCTTTTGTAAATTAGTGCATAATTTCATCAATTCATCAAGTTTAAGTCTATCCTCATCACTTTGAAGTGTGTTACCTCTTGCGAGTAGTAAATCATTGGAATGTTTAGATACATTCTCAAACCTAGTTTCAGCAATAATATCCCTTATGGTTTCTTGGCACCTAGGACCACCACCTGAAGTAGTTCCTAGGGAACTAGATTCATTGGGTGTTGCCTTGGATCCATAGAGACTTATTTATGGTTACCACTGTCCAGCTTTTCTTCAAGACTAGAAGCATAAGTGGCAGCCCTCACCAAACAATTACCCACATCTTATAGGATAGCCCTTATATCAACAATGTTTACTATGATCACTATGATGAGTACCGAGTATCCTTTCTCTTAGGCAGTCCTAGGTTTTTTGTTGTCTATTTGAGGTATGCGTAATGATGAATAATGATGGGTGTGTGATGGGGATCGGTAGGCATTACTGAACCTTCACCCAATTCAGATTGGTTTTGTACCACCATTATTGGAAACAAAGTTGTTACTCTACCAGAAAAACCTTTGCATACCCTCTTCATATTTTCAAATATCTTCTTAATGTGAGAGGGTGCATCATAAGTTATCTTGTGAGTTGACATCCCATCAAGTTGTTAATTCACAAACACTTATACAAACCTTGGATACATCAAAAATTTTCCAAACACATTATTCAAGTTCCTAACCATACTTTCAAAAATGTATTTTGAAAAGTTAAATTTCTGATTTGTTGCTAAGCAGATAATGGCAGATGCCATAGTGCTACTAAATTCATTCCATGCACTAGTCTTTGCATTTAGACATTGTAAAATAGTATGAATCGAAAATTTCCATTATGGAGAGAAGAATGGCTTATAAAAATTGAGTTTTTGTAAAATCTTCTCATACCCCATCCTTGAAGTCCTTCAAATGTAGAGTTTGATAAACAATCAAATACCTTCCTCATCTTCTAGTTAAAGATCTCTTCTAACAGATGCTTCAGTGACAATTATCTTCTTGCCATCAACTAGGGCATGTAACTGAATTTCCCTATTAATAGTTTTGGACTTGACAGTAGACCAGAACTATTTGATAGACAAAGTATATATAGTGGGATTAATGTTTAGTGCATATCTTATAGGTTGTGCATTCAGAATATCCACAATTTGTTCAAACCTTTCACTTTCTGCAGGTTTAGACAAAAATGCGACCAAATTGTGAGTATCTGCAAACTTTAGATTCGACATTTGTGTTGGGTTTTGATAATGGATGATAAAATTGAGTTAGGGTTTGTGATTAGAGAGTATTTGAAAGAGTGAAATCGATTAAATGATTAATTGAAACCCTTAATCGAAGTATTTATGAAAATACCCTCAACAGCTGTAACTTAAACCCAGCAGTAGTAACTCAGCAGTAGTAAGTGTATGCCTAGCTGCATTAACTTAGAACCAGCAGTAGTAAGTTATGCCTAGCAGCATTAACTTTGAGTCACCAGTATTAACTCTAATTCCATTCTAAACAGCTTTTCCATCATCAATCTAACACTTTTCTTTGTTTTTACTACAAAATGTTAGTCCAAAAACCAAGAAAACACAAGCCATAGCAATTTTCATAATTTGCAGTATTAATTATGCCTAACAGTATTAAGTATAACTAACAGTAGAAACTCAGCAGTATTAAGTATAACTAGTCTTACTAATTATACTTAACAGCAGAAACTTTTAATGACATGAATAACAGTACTAATTCATACAAAACTCTACAAAAACATAAAGATATAAAAGACTTTAAAGATTCATCATTCCAATGCTAACAATCCAATATTGAAATCTACTTACATCAAAAGCTTTTGTAAGCAAATCTGCAACATTCTTGTCAGTATAGATTTTGACCATTTGAATCAATTTCTTTTCATTGCAATCTCTAATAAAATGATGTCTGATCTCTATATGCTTAGTTTTTGAATGAAAACAGGATTTTTAATTATGCAAATAGTACTGTTATTGTCAATAAAGATCTTGGTATGCATAAAATTATACCCATAATCAAGTAGTTGATTCTGAATCCAAAGCACTTGTCCATAGCAACTTGAAGCAGCCACATACTCAGCTTCTGTTGTAGAATTTGCAACCACTATCTATTTCTTGCACTGCCATGATATTGATCTACATCCAAGGAATTGACAACCTCATGTTGTAGACTTCCTATCCAAGCTTGCTCCATAATCACTGTCAGCGTATGCTACCAAATCAAAAGGAGAATATTTGGATACTAAAGGCCCAATTTTAGTTGACCTTTTAAGTTCCTAAAAATCCTTTTCACAGCATGAAGATGTGAAACCTTTGGATTGACTTGGTATCTAGCTCATGCACACACTACAAACATTGATGTCAGTCCTTGAAGATGTAAATACATCAATGAACAACATTGACCTATACATATGAACACCACTTCTTTACTACTTTTAACCTGAGTAGAGCTATTCTGAGTTCCATTGTGTGCATGCATTCTTGACTTCTGTAAAATACACAGCACTCTCCACCCAAAATTGTCTTTAAAATTTCATTAACTTATTTATCTTGACTAATCAAAATTGCCATCCTTCTTCTACTGGCACTTGTAAATCCTAAGAAGGAATGTAAGTCTCCCATAGAAACCTCATTGAAATTATCATCATCAACTTCTTAATGCATTGCAGAGCTCCTTCCTTTATTGAACCAAAGATGATATCAGACCACATAAACTTGGACCAGCAATATCACCTTTATGCCTTTTATGAATAAGGTCTTGTCAATTTCCTCTTGAAAACTCATTGTCCACAGATATGTTGAAAAGGTTTCATAACCAAGCTCTAGAGTTTTGAAAATTTTTTATTTAATTTTTTTTATTATGTAGTCCCATACAATGCTTTTTCAACCTTGTATACTCTATTAGGAAAGTCTGGATCTTCAAATCCTGGTGTTACAACATACACCGACTATTATAATCTTCCCATAGAGAAAAGCACTTTTTACTTCCATTTGATACACCATAAAATCTTTAAATGAAGCATAAGCTAAAAATAGCCTAATTGCTTTAATTCTTGCAACAGAGGCAAAGACTTCATCATAGTCAATCCCTTCTTCTTGTGTGTACCCTTGAGCAACCAATCTTGCTTTATTTCTATCACAAATCCTCCTTTCAAAATTTTCCTTTTATTCAGAAAAACCATTTAGAACCTATAAGCCCTTTTTCCAATTAGTAAAACTAATAAAGTCCAAACTCTTGGAACTTAATTATACAAGCTCTTCTGCATAGTCCTCCTAACCAGCGGGATCCTTCAATGCATGAATTACCTTTTTGGGTTCTTCCTGTGATAAAAAATAAGCAAACAAACAGTTTTGAAGGTCTTTATGGTTTGTTCTTTGTTGCATAGTACTAACAAACCTATGTTCCTCCAAATTCTTTGACATCTTTCTTGTTTGTATAGCTGATTGCAAATCTTCAATCACTTGATCAAGAGGATGATCTTTATGAATCCTTGTAGTTGAAATAGGACTAACTTGGATTGTTGTATCTAAATTGTTCATGTCAGCCTCTGCACCATCATCTTCATCATCTCTTGAGGAGTCAAATATGTTATAATCTTCAAAAGCAGGCATATTTGGATCAAATGGAAGTTCAATGCTTGTTTTTCCATTAACAGTACTAACCTCATTTGTGCTAGCAGCATTAACATTGTTAGTGTTGTTAACATTATCTTCCTTCTCTTGATCATTACATTCAATTTCTTTTCTTGGATCTTCATCAACCTTCTTTCCATTATCACTTAAAGGTTTGGATCCATCATCATGAGAACTCTTCAGAATTTGGGAAAATGGTGGATCAGCAGTCCATAATGGTAGCAAAATGTAATCTTTGATAGGTTCTGTCTCCTTTCTAGCTTGACCTGCATTATCACTTGCTTTTGTACCTGCAAAACCATTAGTTTGTGTACGTGCAACAATTGGCTCATTATTCTTTGTTCTTGTTAGTGCATCAATATCAAATAGCCAATCTGGTCCACTACCTACAACATTAGGTGTATTCTCACTAAACCTAATATGCAAGTTTTCTTTCACTATCCTTGTTCTACTATTGAATACTCTAAAGGCTTTACTATTCAAAGAGTATCCAACAAAGAAACCTTCATCAGCCTTACCATCAAATTTGCCTAAGTGATCTATGGTATTGAGAATGGTAACAGGACACCCAAATGGTCTCATAAAACTTAAAGTTGGTGTTCTACCATGAAAAAGTTCATATGGGGTCTTGTTATGAGGCTTAACTACTAACACTCTATTTTGCACATAGCAAGCAGTATTAACTGCTTCTGCCCAAAAAGTAGTTGGCAACTTAGAATCAGCTAGCATAGTCCTAGCAGCCTCAATTAGTGTCCTATTCCTCCTCTCAGCAACTCCATTTTGTTGAGGAGTTCTAGCTACACTAAATTGTCTCAAAATACCCTTCATCTCACAAAACTGATTCATCTCTTTGTTTTTGAACTCAGTCCCATTATCACATCTAATCACCTTAACCTTGTGATCTACTAGATTTTCTATCCCAGTTATAAAGGACTTAAGAATGCCACTAGTCTCATCCTTAGTAGCTAGAAAGAAAACCCATGTAAACCTACTGTAATCATCTGTGACAACTAGGCAATACATTTTCTTCATAAGGCTTTTTACAAATGTTGGACCAAACAAGTCCATATGCAATAAATGTAAAGGAAGACTGATTGAGTTCTTTGTTTTGGACTTACAAGAGGCTTTGTGCTGCTTTCCCTTTTGACAAGCAACACATGTTTGATCATTTTTAAAAAGTTTGGAAGGTAAACCTCTTACAAGATTTCCCTTAACCAATTTATTCATGGTTTTAAAATTTAAGTGACCTAGCCTTCTATGCCAAAGTTTAGATTCATCAGATGTGACTTTTGCAGAACCTCCTTTAGGAACTATGTTCTTTAAATCAACACTATACATATTGTTTTTTCTAGGAACTCTAAGTAAAACTTGACTTTCATCAATTAACTTAAAGTTTGGAGATAAAACAATACATTCAGTGTCATTAAAAAGAACACTATTCTTTTTATCACACATTTGTGAGACACTAAAGAGATTAAACTTTAACTCTCTCACAAAATACACATTTTCAAAATCTAGATTACCAGTTTTAATGGTACCTTTTCCTGTGATTTTCCCTCCTTTGGGGTTCCCTCCAAAAGCAACATATCCTCCATCTATCTCTTCATAGTCTGTAAGATAGGACATGTTCCCTGTCATGTGCCTTGAGCATCCACTATCAATCACTCCTTGATCTTGTAAATCCATTTGTGGATTGCCCTGCACATTAGATAAGAAAATCAGTTTCTTTTGGGGACCCAAGCCATCACTGACTCGGATTTGCCTTGTGCATCAATATAATCAAACTTCTTTAGGGTGATTGATGCACTGTTGTGTTTAGAAACATGGTCTAAAACTTTAGTCTTTGGTTTCCAAACTCAACAAGCTGAGGCCTTAACAGCATTAAAATTATTTCCCTTAACATCATTAACTACTGCTTTTGGCCTAGCAGTATTAAATTTTTTATCCCTAACAGTACTAACCCTTTGATCAATATTACTGTTTTTAAATGTTGTGTTCTTATGAATGGGCCTCTTAACAATTGAATGTGCTGCGTTAGAAAGATATGACATTGGTCTAGCAGCATTCACTATTGTTTTTTAATGAGCAGTATTAACTTGTCTAGCAGTATTAACTGATACTAAGCCAAACTTCATTAGTACTGCTTTTGAAACCATGTTCTTTTTAGCACAGGGGTGAGTCTTTTTAGCAATGTTTTGATGATTCACCCTTTGAGCATTGTTCCAAACAGGTTTTACCATCCTTTGATTTTGAAACTATTTTTAATGGTAATTGCAATCAACTTGCAAATGATCAAAGCTTCCACGCACATAAAAGGCCTTATTAAACATCTCAAAATTGCTTCCTAGTCTTTGAGACATCATATTATTCCAATTTCTTTGATTGCCTCTTGGATTGTGAGTGTTTTGCCTATGTTTCTCAACTTGTTTAATAGTTTTCCTAGCAGTTTTCTCTTGTTGCTTAGGTTTGACAAACTATATCTTAGCAATACTAGGCTTAACTATTTTCTTCTCAGTTTTAGTTTGAGATACATTTTCTTCCTCACTATCTAACACCCAATCTTCAATAATTGGGGAATCATTAGACTTCCTAACTACCTTAGACACTTCTTCATCAGACTTTCTGTTCTCAACTACAGGTTTATTTCCTATGTAGGGAGGTGGAACTGCATTATATTTTTCATATCCTAAACCTTTCTTGCAATTATCAACAATCTGACACTCTATGAGCTTGTTTAAACTTTTAGATGCATTTTCAAATTTATCTACATTAAATTGAATGCTATCTTTTTCTTTTTGTATTTTTTCAATATTCTTCCTAAGCTCTCTAATAGTTATTTCTCCTACTTGAATATCCTATTTTAAGCCATTAATGTTTTCAACATAAACTGACTCATTCTTTTAATAAAATTCATGTTTTTCTTTCACTGATTCTAAACCTGTTTTATAACCTAAAACCATTAAACTAGATTTCTATAAATCTCTTAAAAGTTGATCATTTTGAGATTTAAGTAATTTAACGGTTTCCATACAAGATTTTGAACAATTTAAATCATTGGATACCTCTGAGTCAGAACTTGAAGATGAGTAAGCCATGAGTGCATAATTAGGCTCTTCCTCTGCCTGATCACTCTAGTCATATCCACCAAGACCATCACATGACACCAAAGCTATAGAAGTAGATGTTTCCACAGGTACACTCCTTCTTGAGCTTTCCTTGTTCTTGTTGTCTTGATTTCTTAGAGCTTTGCACTACCTAGCAAAATGTCTCCTCTTGTGGCAGTTGTAGCACTCCACTTTGGACTTATCCAAACCAATAGTCTCATTGCCATTAACAGTAAGATTCCTTCCTGTATTCTTCAAAAACCTTCTAGCTCTCACAGTCAACATGGCCATTTTCCATCTCAAATCCATCTCTTCTAGGTCATCATGATGGATTTGTTGCAAGTCCTCATGTGCAAGTTGAGGACTATTTGGTTGACTAGCAAAGAATGAACAAATAACAGCATCACTCAAGTTATCAATATTTGTAGTGTAAGCAGTATGAACTTGAGTGCTAGCAGTAGTAACTCCATGAGCAGCATTAACTGCTTCATTAGAGCTGCTAGTGTTGTTATTTGAAGAGGACACAAAAGCTATGTTCTGTGTGCTTGAACTTGAGTTAGACATCCCTTTGACTTCTGATTCATACACCTTGAGGTTGTTATAGAGATCATCCATGCTCATTATTTCTAACTCAACTTTATTCCTCCACACAACAGCATGTGTTTTCTACTCAGGTGACAAGCTTCTTAATAACTTTTGATTAACATTTTCTTGTGAAAGCTTTTCATCTAAAAGCTCTAACTGACTCATAAGCTTTTGAAGCCTGTCAAAGGTTTGATCAAGCATCTTTGAGCTTGGAGCAGTGAAGTTTTCATATTGCTGCTTTAAGAGATTTCTTTGAGTCTTCTTAGTAGTTGCATTCCCACCAAATCTCTTTTCTACAGCTTCCAGCAATAGCTTAGCATCCTTTATAGAGTTAAACTTTAACTGATGTTCATTAGGAATGCCCATCATTAAAGTACTTCTAGCCTTCACTTCTAATCTTCTCTAAGCCTTATCCGAGCCTATCTATCATCAGATGTAATAGGCATCCACTGTTGTAACCCCGTCCACAACTTTTGATTTTTGGCAAGGTTGCAACCATTCTCTAAGACTTCCTACCAATGCATAGCTATCATCTGGATGTATTGTTCAAAATCCTCATCCTCCATAACTCAAACACCCCATTGAGCAGTAGGAACTTTGATGCAGCCACCGATGTGTGTAGAATTCTTGATCCATGTCTCTAGTAAACGTTTCTCAAAGCAACAATGCTCTGATACCACTTTTGATCCCACATTAATAGATCGAGGAATCCCTTATAAAGAAAAACAAAAACTGAGGAAGATAGCATGTATAAGGATTATTATAATAGATAAACTAACACAACTATAGTAGAAAACTTTGTTTGAAATAATATTAAAGATTATGCAGAATCTATTCTTTAATATTAAGAAGAACTATCAATGAAACAATAATTATATGTATATATAATTCAACAAACAAAAGCTCCAAGTAAGGTGTAAGTATTTCCTAAGTTATGAATGAATTACACAAATCCGTCATGTATTTAATATTCTGTTAAGGCAAAGCACAAGTAAGGTAGTATGAAGACTATTATAGGCCCCTAAGATGTTGATCCTACTTCAAATAGATTGAATTCCTTACGCTTTTGTTTTAAGGTTTAGTAAAATTAGATAAAGTCTAACCACAACTATAGAGAAACTGTGTTAGACTGTATTAAATAATACAAGGAAAATCAATCTTTAAAATAAGAATAAAATCAATGAAACATTACTTCAATGAACATACAATTCAACAAATAAGCCCCAATATATTAATTATAAAGAAATACGAATACCCCAAGTATTAGGGTTACAAAGACCTTGAAGCTATGAAATTAAACTCTAAAGAAACCTTTTTTTCAAAAAGATTTGATAAAAGAAATCAAACTCTATGCCCTACACTTCCTTTTATACACAATGTATCCATAGTCGTTTCTTACAATACTTTCCTAAGTATCCATAATCTTTTCTATAAACAAATAACTTAATACATATCATATAAGCATAACTAACAACAACAGTACTAACTTATTAACCTCAGCAGCATTAATCTTATCCTGAGCAGTCTTAAACCATTGAGCATACTAACATTCACTACAGTATTAACTTTGTACTAAAAGTATAAACACTTAGCATATTTTCAAAGCAGTACTAACTGTATACACTAACAGCAGTAACTATTTAGCATATTTTCATTGAAGTTCATGAGCAGCACTAACTCTAGCTGAGCAGCATTAACATGAACTTGAGCAGCGGTAATTCAAACAGCATCAAGAAAACTTTTAATCCCAACAATCAGCATCTAGAACCCAACAATCCTCCCCTAAACTTGATATTCTTCTTCAAAATTATCAAGTTTTTTCATTTAAAGCTTCATCAACACCATGAGGATGCTTCCAAACACTTCTTTACTTCTTATTTCTTGATAAATTTAACAAGCTGATAAGCCATCTCACTTTCATAATCAATTATGAGCTTCTTTTCCAACATTTGTGAACGTGTAGGTGGTGTAAGGGGATTTCTTTTCTACCAACATATAAATCTGCATAGATTGCAACATTAAAGAATGTACTCCACATGAGTCATATAACTTCCAATTCAACACTTTGTAGCCTTGTTGCTGTCTTCATACATCATCTTCTACATGTGGTTCAAACATTATTCTCAAATCACCCCATAACAACAAATCTAAGCCTTCCACTGGTCTTGTTGACTCATACTTAACTTTTACCAACTTGTACAAATCTTTCAAATTTTCTCTATCAAAACTTTTAAGCATTTGACTCAAGAACATGTACATTTGAGATTTTTCTTCCTCTCATTATTTGATAATAGCTTTTTCTTCCTTCTTTGTAAATCTTCCAGCCAACAATCTTTGGAGACTTAACAGCCAAAGGAATAGCATCAATTGCTACTTCCTCTTCATCTGGAATGATTTTCATTAACTGTTTAAGCTCTGCTGTTTTATTGTCATCTTTCACCTTTTGCTTCTTTGTAGCTTCTTGTATCAGCTCTGTTCTTGCTCTCTTTTCTTTTCCATCTACCAGCTTTGTTCTATAATCTTCAAATGTATTTACCCTTTTGAAAGCTCTGTCAAACATCTCTTGAATAGAATCAAACTCTTTCAACTTCAAATATTTGAACTTGTATCCTTCCATGTTCTTTAGGTAATTACACATGATCTTTCTTTGTTGAGCTTTTGTTGGTGGTTTGTTTCTCTTCTCTTCTGCTCTTTTTGCTGCAAAATGCTTTCTTCTTTTGTCTAAGAGTTGTTGAAACAATGTAGCCCTTTCTTCAACAGACAACTCTTCTTGCTCTTGTGCTTGCATTCTTTCACCCAATTGATGATCAGCATCAATCTTTGCCTGTATATCATCTCATGTTTCAATCAAGGCAATGTTGGCTTTTTCTACTTTTTCAGCTTCTTCTCTTGCAAGTCTTTCTTCTTCATCAAATTCAGCTTGTAACCTTAAAGCAGTTTCTTCATCAAGCCTGATTTAATCTTTCTTCTTCAAAAGCTTCTCAGGTTCTATCATTATTGCTTTACCTTTGCCCTGTGTTTGTTGTGAAGATATTGTTGTTCTTGTAAAAATACCCTGCTCTTTCTCTTGTATGACAACCCTTTTCAGCTTGGGTTTTGTTCTTTTTATCTCTTCAAGTGCTTGAGCCAAAGTAATACCTTCAACAGTTGACTGAAAGAATGCAAGCACAAGAGCAAGAAGAATTGTCTGTTAAAACATGAGATGATATACAGGCAAAGATTGATGTTGATCATCAATTGGCTGAAAGAATGCAAACACAAGAGTAAGAAGAGTTGTCTGTTGAAGAAAGGGCTACATTGTTTCAACAACTCTTAGACAAAAGAAGAAAGCATTTTGCAGCAAAAAACAAACATCTCCACTATCATCTAAAACATTATCAGCATCAATCCTCCTCTGTTTGGGATCATCCTCACACCATAACTTTCTCATCAGAGAAATTAACCCTATGCAGTCAAACACAACTTTATATAAACACATTCAGCCCGTTGTAGATTCTAACTATTTCTCTTTTCAAGCGTGTTTGACCCACCTTTCCAAAACTAACAATCTTATTTGTGAAGAGTCTTTGACTTCTTCTTCTCCAAATGACTCAGGTGTAGAGAGTAAGTGTACATAATAGTCCATCATTCATTAAAGTTTCAGACTATCCTTATCACTTTTGAAAGTGTAGTTCATCCTTTCGAGCAGTGAATCGATTGAAAAAGTTAGATATAACCGCTCTTAAACCTAGTTTGAACAGTAGTATCCCCCATGGTTTCTTGGCACCTCGGGACCACCACCCTGAATTAGTTACCTTTGAAACCAGATTCATTATTGATTCTTGATTTTGGGTCTTATTATGTTACCACTGTCCTGCTCTGCTTCTAAGCTAGAAGCAGTAGTGGCAGCCCTCACCAAACTGTTACCTCAACTCTTATGAGACAGTCTCAATCTGCAACAATAATATGAAACACAAGACAGGGGTACCTGAGTGCCTAATCTCTTAGGCCTTCCTAGGTTTGTGTTTCTTCTTTTGTGGTTGAGTTGATGTTTGAATAATGGTGGGTGTGTGATGAGGATCAGTTGGATTTGCTGAACCTTCACCCATTTGTGGTTGGCTTTGTACCACCATTGTTTGAAACAAAGGTGTTACTCTACCAGAAAAATCTTTGTCTACCCTTCTTATATTCCCAAAAATCTTTTTAGAGTGAGAGGGTGCAATATATTTTCTCTTATGAGTTGCCATCCCATCAAGTTGTTGATTCAAAAACACTTGTACAAACATTGGATAGATCAAAAATTTCCCAGACAAATTATCCAAGTTTCTTATCATAAACCTTCAAAAAAGAAACTTTGAAAAAATTAAACTTCTATATTGTAGCTTAACATATAATACAGATGTCAAAGGTCTACTCAACTCATTCTAAAGCATTATCTTTGGAACTTATACCCCTGGTAACACAGTATGAATACATAAATTTCCATTGGATATGAAAAAATGTCTTATAAAACGTCAGCTTTTGCGAAATTTTCTCATATCCCATCAGTGTAAGTTGTTCAAAGACAGTAGAATTCGGTAAACAATCACACCTTCTTCATTCTCCGAGTTGAAGATCACTGTAACATTGATTCAGTTATGATTACTTCTTGGCCATCTAGCTATGGCATGTATATGATGCTTCCTCCATTGATTGTCTTGTTGTCTTTATTTCTTGGAGCTCTGCACTCCCAGCAAAATATCTCTTCTATGTTGGCAAGTTTAAGCACTTCCACTTGGAACTTAATCACAACAATAGTTCCATTGCCATTACCAGTAAAGCATCTTTCTTGGGTAATATTCAAAAAATCTTCTATGCCCTCATAGGTCAACATGGAGCCATTTGCCTCTCAAATTCCGATCTCTTCCATGTCATCTAGATGGATTTGTTGCAAGTCCTCGTGTACAATTTGAGGACTATTTGGTTGACTAGACAAGAATGCACAAATAACAGCATCACTCAAGTTATCAATATATGTAGAGTAAGCAGCATTAACTTGAGCGTTAGCAGTAGAAACTCCATGAGCAGTATTAACTGTTTCATTAGTACTGTTAGTGTTGTTATTTGAAGAGGACACAAAAGCCATGTTCTGTGTGCTTGAACTTGAGCTAAACATCCCTTTAACTTCTAGTTCATACACCTTGAGGTTGTTATAGATATCATCCATGCTCATTGTATCCAAATCAACTTTATTTCTTCACACAACAGCATGTGTGTTAATAACTTTTGATTAACAAGCTCCAACTGACTGACAATCTTTTGAAGCCTATCAAAAGTTTGATCAAGCATCTCTGAGCTTGGAGCAGTGAAGTTTTCATATTGCTGCTTTAAGAAATTCCTTCGAGTCTTTCTTGTAGCTGCATTCCCACAGCAACTTCTTTGCATCCTTTATAGAGTTAAACTTTCATTGAGAATGCCCATCATTAAAGTACTTATAGCTTTCACTTCTAATCTTCTCTGAGTCTTTTCTTCAACAATTGTAATAGGCATCTCTGTCATAACACCTTCCACAATTGTTGCTTTTGGCAAAGGTTGCACCATTCTCTATGTACTTCCCAAGTTCATAGTCATTCCATCTGGATAAATTGTTCAATACACATTTCTCTCATATCTCATACTCACCAGGTTTGAGCATGGGAACTTTAAATGCAGCCACCATGTGTGCAGAATCTTGATCTATATCTTTTTATTCACAGCTTCTCAACAAGCTCTGATATCACTTGTTGACAAGTGGAATACTGCTCTGATACCACTTGTGTGATCCATGTTCAAAGAACCTAATTCCCTTAATGCTTGTTTAAATAGTTTGTTTAATATTAGATAAATCTACACATCAATATTAGAAACTGTGTTTGAATGTATTAAAGATTATGCGGAATATAATCTTTATTATTAAGAAGAATTATCAATGAAACGGTAATTCACTGAACAAAACAATTTAAGAAATAAGCTCCAATATTATTAATGATAATAATACGAATACTCTCAAAGTATTAGGGTTACAAAGACCTTGAAGCTACGATGATAAGATTGTTATGATCAATTCTTATCGTGATCTTGTGCATATGTCTGTGTATAATTGTTTATGTATGTTTTATATCTATGCCCTACGACCTCCTTTTATACACCAAGGAGTCATAGTCAACTTACAATACTTTCCTAAGTATCTAAAAGATTTATAAAATCTTTTCCAAAATAACTAATACATATCATATAAGCAGACTTAATTTCTCAGCAGCATTAACTTCAAGCAGTCTTAATCTCTGAGCAGTCTTAACCTTGTACTAGCATCATTAATTTTGTACTTGCAGCATTAAACTTTGTACAAAGCAGTAGTAACTTTAGTACATACTAAACAATGAAACGTGTTCACATAGCAGCAGTCCATTTGAAGGTTCATGAGCAGCACTAACTCCAGCTGAGCACATTAACATGAACTTGAGCAGCAGTAATTCAAACAGCATCAAAAAAACTTTTAATCCCAACAATCAGCATCTAGAACCCAACAATCCTCCCCTAAACTTGAAATTCTTCTTTAGTGTTGCAATCTATGCAGATTTATATGTTGGTAGAAAATAAATATCCCCTTACACCACCTACACTTTCACAAATGTTGAAAAAGAAGCTCATAATTGATTATGAAAGTGAGATGGCTTATCAGCTTGTTAAATTTATCAAGAAACAGATTAAGAAGTAAAGAAGTGTTTGGTAGCATCCTCATAGTGTTGATGAAGCTTTAAATGAAGAAACTTTATAATTTTGAAGAAGAATATCAAGTTTAGGGGAGAATTGTTGGGTTCTAGATGCTGATTGTTGGGATTAAAAGTTTTTTTGATGCTGTTTGAACTAATCTCGGCTAATGGAAAAAAGAACATGCCAGGGGTAATACTTTGAAAGATGAAATCTGAGCAAAAAAATATAAAAGCATAAATACATATATGTAGCTGAAAATGGGGGATGTAGATGAACTAATGCAACTTCCGCCAAATATTAGTGATCTTGGAAGTGTTCAGTGACTTCAATTTAGAGAAGACAAAACCTGCTCTCGGGGGATTTCCATCGATGAGAGAATTCTCGAATATTTCCTTGCATTCTTGTACAACCTGGTTTCATGCAAAGAATTTAGAAAACTTTAAACAATTAAGAAGCAAAACATACTGCAGAAGAATTCAAGTCGTAAGAATTTAAAAAAAATTAATATTTGAAAAAACAATTTAGCCTCACAGCCAAACAATTGACTTGATACCAGCTGCAACGAAACTAGTTATCTAATTATATGATTATTGCAAGTTTGCAACTACTCATCATGTCACAGCTATTTTAATTGCTATTTGACGTCACGTAACCACTTCTCAAATCCTTTGATACGTTTCTTTAAATCGCACTAGCAAAGACTAATTATCAACTTTGAATTACAGAAGACAGTGACAACGAGTAACGATGTTGAAATAAACATACCTCCTTGGCATCCTTTCTTGGTATTCCTTCCCGCAGTCCAACAATTCTTTCAACAACATCAGGCTGCAATCCCCACGACAATAACTTAAGTTTACTGGTTATAAAACATATGCATTACGAACAACAAATATAACTGAACACACTTACAGGACAATCAGGTTGATGTTCAAGGATGTGAGTGTAAACAAGAGTGAAAGTGTCTGGGCTCTCGGCTGACGCAAGGTCTCTCAAGTCGATTAGTATCCTCAGTCTGTTTTCAACTTTCTGCAAGTATCATGACATAAGTAAAATGGGTCATCAAAATAGATCACCCGCTACCCAATTCAGGTTATTTCGGTAAGTAACTTACATTAACACTTATGTATTCTCGGAAGAAATCCATAAGAACCTCTTCATCAAGTCTCATCCGTTCAATAGTTTCCTCCTTGATGTAATTTTTCTACAGCACAACGCATAAAGAAAGTAAGCTACTGCATAAAGTAATTGCACAAATGTAGCTTGAACAAGAAAATTGAAGATCATCCATATAAAAACCTGAGCGAGAAGATGGTCGACATAAACAATGACGGTTTGTTCCAGGCAAGACTCAACAAATCGCCTAAATGATCTTTCTTCGATATACCTGAAAATTTTCAAGTCATGAAAGAAATTAGGAAAGACTACTTTAGCTCTGAAATTAGAAATGCTTGAGCTATACAATTACAAAAAATCTAACTCAATAATGTTAAGACTCGAGAACTTACATCTTCACATCTGTAAAGTAATCACCGAATGTTGCAACTAGGTATTCAGTAACTTGTCCTTCACTCCATTCTGCATAATGACGACAATAAATAACTCCATCAAAAAGTGAAAAAGGGAAAACTTGAAAAATACTGTAATAACTAAAATTAAAGTTTACCTTTATGATAAAGCTTGACCAATAGCTCCTGCACTCCTGGATCATCGAAGATGACATTGACAGTTTGATGCACAGCTTCCTAAATTCATTAGAGAAGGTTAATATACAAGAATTTCACACTAACCTAATTCAACAGTAGTAGCATACCTTTGCAACTTCCAGAAAGCCTTTACACGTGTCTTCAAAATTAATCTGTTGCAGAAAGTCGAAGGTTTAAGTTTCACTAAATGCACATCGAGACAACAGATAGACAATAATATGTTACTTCATGTTAAAAAAAAATACCTGTTCGGCGTAATTTTCTGTAAGGGCTTCAATAGTGCTAGAAGCTAGCTCCATAGCAAGATCATAACAGCGCAAATTATTGTTAATCATAGCACATATTGGTTCTAAACCAATTTCAGAAGCAGGTTCTTCCAGTCTCTTTTTCTCGGCTGCTTGGAAATCAATCATTACCTACATTAAGATTTTCAAACGACTTATATACTTTAACGTGACTAGTGGCGTCTGGGATTTAATTCTAACATCACATTTTTATACCTGGATAATAGACAAAGAGATTCTATATAACATGATTTCGGTGCTATTTTCTCGAACAATCTGGACTTGTTCTCCAAGGATTCTGAATAAGTCAGCAGCAGCAGGAGTATATAAGCTTTCATCATCTGTTACATTTGGTGGATTTACTTTCCAGCTAAGTATTATTCAAATACCATTTTGGATAAGGAAAGGCAAAAAGCAAATAAATATCAGCAACATATCACTCTTCAGATCTATAAAAAATTAATTTGATAGCTCATGTGAAGTTTACCCTTGTTGTTGCTTGCATTCTCTCAACATATGAATCCATCAGTGGATCCATTGCACCACTTTCTGAACAAACTTGAGCTAATGCCTCGTCAACTCCAAGTGCAATCAGGTTATCTTGGTACTCAACCACCCACCCAGTTATCTAAGTTGAATAAGAAAGAAAGTCCATTCAATGTTGTGGAAATTGTAGTGATAAGGTTAAATACGTTTCAGCTTAATTTTTCTGTCAACTTACAATCCTCTTATATACAGAAGAATACACATGAAAAAAGAAAACTCCTACGGAATTGCAGCGCTAAGTTTGGATAAAGAGGATTGTAATGATTTCAGCTGTCATATTATCTTATTTTTAAAGTTTTATTTAGGATGTTCATTTTATTTTTTATTCATCTTAATTTAGGATGATGTTGAAGTGTTTAGTTATTATCAGGTTGCTATTTGTTAGGATTTAGCTAGGGTTTTCATTCATTTAAATGTCAGCTGCGTTTTTCATGATAAACAGTCAAAAAGTTCAGTTTCAATCGAGTTTCCAGAGATCATTTCAACGTCAGCTCCTAACATATACCAAACTAGGGAAGCTAAGGAAACTATACAGCAACAACAACCGTACCCAATCCCGCATGGGCGAGGTATGGGGGAGGTGGAATGTAGACAGTGACTCCCCTACCCGAGGGTAGAGGGACTGCTTCCAGAAAAGACCTCCGGCAAGAGAGAGAGCATCCAAAAAGATAGCATACAACAAAGAAGCATACCAACATAAAGCCAACAAACACACACGCAGACATAGGCATAGGCACATACCGACACAGGAACAAAGAAGCATGCAAGCATACAAGCACAACAGCCAAAGAAAGAACGGAGCCAAGAAACACACAGGCATACATAGACCTAGGCACAAGCTAAGGAAACTATGCAAAAACATATATTTAAACAAAAGTTAAGACGTCGAATGCAGAAGATATAGTTTCAAGATTCAGATAAATAGGCCTATGAAATTACATGCACCATACCTTTAAGATTTCAATATTCGTGATGTCATTAGCCCGGTCACTCAGCAGCCTTAACCACTGGATAAACCTCTCTGTGTATAGATTCACCATGAGCTGGAATATTTCATACCTGCATGAATATCAAGTCTTTCTTAACATATATTTAAATTATACCTGCTTAAGCAAAAAATGGTTGATAGATACATATTTCCCATCAAAGGAAACGGAGACAAACAGAGGATACAAACAAATATACTAGCAAAATCAATGCCCAATTTAAATTAACTGAAAGACTGAAAACCAAATCATAAGGAAGAAAAGTTAAATGATCAACCTTGGAGGAAAACACGGAGCCACATAATCGTATATATCTCCAAGCTCTTCACCAATCTGGAAATAAATTACAAATAAATGCTCAGTTGGCTTAAGGATTGGCAACTTTAATTCTCACTTTTAACTAAGATAATGGTGTACATACCTTCTTTGCTTCCTCTATGGCACCTTTCAGGTTTTTAAAGACAAGCTGTTCACAAAATAATGTTCAAGTCAGATGGTAGAAAACTAGAATATACAATACAGAACTACATAATACGTTGAAAAAGTACTTCAGAGAGAAGTTTGCTAAATCTTGTTTCAACAGCTTTCGTGATATGTTCATAGCATTTATCCTTGTAACATTTTCCCTGTTTGGCCTTTTGCACTGCAAGGCTTTTGGAAGATGGTAGTGCATTAGTAGCTTTCCTGCATGTCCACACAAACACAAACATTTTAACAACATAAATATCAAGATAGCCCTACTACAGTAAGATTAGGTCTAGTAAGGTGCAAATTTGGTCATACTACATACTTTCCAGCTCTACGAGGATTTGCTACTGATGCCATTGCACCACCTCCTTCAGCCTCAGCTGCTTCTTCAGCAACTTGCTCATCAAGAATTTCTTGCATTTCAACAACCCTGAAAGTGTCATAGGAAGTATGAGGTGTTCTGGTTTTAAAAAAAGGTTTTCCAAAAACATAACAAGTAGAGGCACCATGAACCCTACCAAAAGTAATTCTAGCAGCATTGATAAGAAATAACATACCTTAACGCGTGTACAAGTGTTTGTGGGCTGCAATTAAGACAAATGATGAAACTCATTAATCAAACGTTTTAGCTGAGAAGTAAGGCATATTAATAACAGTTGCATTCAAAACTTTAGATTTAGAGATTCTTGGGGAAGAAGAGAGGGTTGTAGACTGTCATAATACATTTTTAATTACAAGTCTACATAGAAAATTCATGCAGGCATTAGAATCATGCTCATAAATACATATTACAGCAAATTTCTATGTGTTGTTGGCCCAGAAAAACCTTTAACCAAAGTAATAAGATTAGGTTGAAAATGAGCTCATCTATATCTAAGATGCAAAATCAAGGGTGTAATTCTGCAAGGCACCAATCACTGGTGCAAGTTGGTATACCCAAAACTAAGTAATTTCTAGTCAGATTATCATATGTTCGATGATCTATCATATATGCAGCCGCATAACGCATAATTTGTAGGACCATATCTCAACAACTAACTGCTAATTAGCTTAATGCATGATCTTCATTCAGCTTATTAATTAAACTTGGCCGATTTTTGGATTCAAGGGACGGATTTTTGTCGTAACTAATACTAACCTCTGTTTATGTGTATCTAACATATTAAGAATAGAGAACACGAGCACATAATAAAACGCAGACAGCATGATAGAAACAAAAATATCTACATAATTAAGATATCACTATAAATGAGCATACCTTTCTTTAGCAAGTTAGAAGAAGTTAGAAATATGTGACCATAGGGTCTGCTCAAATGTCTCCCAAGTATGATCCACTTCTTCAAAATATTCTCTGTGACATTTCAAATGCGAAATATGTCAACCTTAAAAATATGATAATCCACGTATAAAAGTTAAAGCACCTGTTTTTCCTACACAAAATAAACCCTGTGAAGTACAAAAAAGTCCGTAAATTTGAAGGGCTAGTTGGCGAGCTTATCATTATTTTATTATTGGGTTGAAATATGTTGTTGATTCAAAAGCTCTACAGTTCAAGTTGCTGAAACAACACATTATTTCAGATACACATATCTGTTGCACTCCTATTGCTGGGATTGTATATACAGTTTATGATCTTAAAGATCTTATGAGCCTTGATTATGGTCTCACGGAATGTGTCACTACTTGCGTTCACATAAAGCATTTCATTCATTCAATTATCAGTAGCATTATAAAATAGCCAATGTGATCCTGACCTTAGTCTGCCAACCTCCTCTTTATGAGATCCTGCAGCAGCTAATGCAAACCTCCTCTTTCCATCAAGAGCTGTTAATCTCTGAAAATTACAAATTTATAATAGAACATATGAGAAATCAAAAATCATGGTTGCAATATAAGAGAAACTAGCAATACTTCGTGTAACATTTCACCCTTACCTCATATGTGTTGATGAGCTCCTTGTCATCACTTAGAGAATCATGGGCTGCAGCAGCTTCGACAGAAATTGACATCATCCCCTCTACATCCTAATAGTTATCCATTGTTAATATTAGAGAACAGAAATTATAGATAATAACGTAGCTTGAACATTCGGCATGCAATATAAAGAGTAACAAAATACATATAGCAAATACGAAGGAATGGAAAAAAAATGGCTCTATGATCAGCCACGTTATATGCAAACCTTCAATGTTGTGTTCAAGTTATTTCGGGCATTGCTGAGAAGCTTAATCTGATCATGATTATCAATCAACGTTTGGCATTCTAGACATAGCCTGTACAAGTAAAGCAGTATAATCAGTCCTAAAGCCAGCTAGTTATATAACAACGTATGGGTTAGGACAAGATCATTTAAACAGAGAGTAACTTCCTGCCCTGTAAAATGTACCTCTCAATATTAACAAAGTTTTCACGGAGATGGTTTACAGTCTTCTCAGATGAACCAAGTGCTTTTAAACCAGCTTGCGCTTGTTCAACCTGGAACACAACATTGATGAAAGCCATTAATAGGTTATTAACATTATAACATACAGAAATAACAACAGGACTACATTTTTCAAGTTTTCAAGCAGAAACAAGATCTACCTGTTCAGCAACCATGGTGCTAAGTTGTGCATCATTTGCCTGCAATAAGTGAAGGAAAATTTAATTAGGGAAAGCTAGTATGTCAACTCAAGGCTCTCGGTTAATCCTTTTTACCGTCAAATGAATCTAGAAACAAAAAATCATACTCAAAATGCCCACAAACACAATCTCTTCTATTACGCATACTACGTGCACGATATAATCCCTTCTAACCTAAAGATAGTCTATATTCTCATCTCAAATTTCTTTGACAATCTTTGTTTTAGAAAGGCAACATATATAACCAACCAAAAAGAAACAAAACTTACAACGACAAGGCATCTTCTCAATTAACAAAGACAATTAAAAGAAAAGGACCCTAAATCAAAACTAAAACAAAACAAGCAAAAACCACTAAAACAAACACTAGCCTACTCTATGGAGCGTAAAAAACAAGGACCTGTGTTTCTCAAGTATATAAGGAACTAACTTCACCTTAACAACAAGGCCCTATGTTCATAAAAGTATGACACATCACATAACCTCATTTTCCCCACTCTTCAAGAATCAATGATTATAATTACTAATTCAAGAACGCATAAGAGTTTAACTTTTTGCACACATGAGATATTAAATCATGTTTTGAAGTACATACTAACAATTGAAACTCGCACAGAAATCATACTTCTAATGACCACAGAAGCAAGCCCTTACAAAACGAGTGCATGATAGTGATAGTCCGTATTAACATGTTTCTCGAATATATAGACATTAACTTGCCTCATACTGTTCAACTCAAACCAATAAGTTGCTCCTACGGGTGTTTGTTTAAGCGTATTTATGGTCTTATGAGCTTATTTAACTCGTCTTATACGACGTATTTCATAAGCTCATTTTTTCCAGCTTATTTCCATATTTAAGTCATAATAAGCTCAAAAGTAAAGAAATAAGCTGAGAAAAGTAAGCTTATGAAAAACAATGTTTGAAATAAGCGCCAAAATGATGCAACGAAAGCTATGATTACTCAGTTACAATAACTACAGTGCACTGCAATTAATCCTTTAAAGGTTAAGTCTGATTACTCATTTGAATTGATGAATATTATACTAACTTCTTCACCTTAATTAACTGAAATTGTAAGCAACAAAGAAACAACCTGTTGTCGCGCAATAAAATTGGTTAAACGAGACCTCGACATAGGGATCTCCTACTCTAACTATAATATTGTGATCTAATTAAAAAGTATGAGTGACTGCAATGCACATAAAATAAGAAGTCTCAAATAATCCACTAAAGCTTAAGTTTAATTACTCATTTAAAATAACTTCAATTAAAACACGCTAAAAAACAACCTGTTGACGTGCAATGTAATAGGCTTTAATACCTAATCATACTTCCAACCAAGCTTAAGACAAATTCAGTAACGCTTGTTTATACGATCAATAACTCTACGCTAAATACCAGAATTCTATCAAGTTCCAATACTAATGACGAATTCTATACAGAATTATATCATGTTTTGTAGTACACAATCATAGTTGAAATTAACACTAATATGTGAATTTTAGAAATCAATCCGTGGAAATAGATTAAATTTGCATGCCTGTTCGATAGAAAGTCAAAAGATGGGTTTAATATTGCTATTAAACCAATTAATTCCAGTCCCAAGGGCAGGTAAAATGAGGTCTCGACGTAAGGAACTTCCCACTCTTACTGAAGTTTTGCGATCTGACGAAAAAGTATTAACAACAGAAATCTACAGTGACTTCAATGCACATAACTAAAGACAAAAGACCTATCTCAAAAGCCCCAATAAAAAAATTACTACAATTTCCTGAATCATGACGTATAACTCTAAGTGATTGTAACCACTTAAACAATAATGCTTAAAACTAGATTATCGCACACATGATACCTAATCATACTTCCAACTGATCTTAAAACTACTAAAGCTTGTTTACATAAACAATAACTCTACGCTAAACACCAGAGTTATATCAAATTTGAACACTAATGGCAAGTCAAATGCTAAGGGGGTGCTTGGGGTTGGATGTTATAAGCTATAAGGAATGGTAAAGATAATGAATAATTGAGCTTGGTATCATATAATGCAATCACCCATTACCCAAAAGTGGATAATGGGCCATTACGCAGTAAACTGGGGGTTATAACTTTTGATTACCCTCTGTTATTTTACAGACCTGTTTTGTCAATGGTGTTTAACATAATCAAGGTCTTTTTGCCTTTGGTTTCCAGTTATTGGTTTTGTTTGGTTAAAATATAGTGATATGAATTAACCAAGCAAGATCTAAGATAATGAGAATGATTATATTGAACGAAACGGGCAACATCAATGCAATGGGAATGCCCATTCCTTTCCCCTGCATTATTATTCCCTTTCCCTTTTTCTTATTACCTCAACTTTGAACCATGGCACGCCTAATTTTTCTCACCTTACTTCAATCAACAAACTATAATAATCCAGAACTTAACGCAAAACGAACCGGAAAAAACCAAACAACCTGTTCACGCGCAAATGTAATTGGCTCTAATTTTATGTCATATGATTATCATTTATTATTAATCTGATTCAAATACGCTTAAAACATGATTCAACGATGGTTAAGTTGATTACATATTCTAAATTACTTGATAAACATGCGTGACCTGTTGACACACAATAATAAAGGATTTAATACCTAATCATTATTCCAACATAGATTATAAATTAGTCCACTAACAATTTTTTTACATTACACAATAATAATATCTACACTAAAACCACATAGAATTATATCAAATTTCACAACTAACTAGAAAATCGCTATTACTTCTAAACTCACTATAGTTAAAACGATAAGTCAGCTATAAAAAGCAGACATAACAAAACTGTTTGGCGCGCAATGTAATAGGCTTTAATACCTAATCATACTTCCAACCAAGCTTAGAACTAGTCCACCAACACTTGTTTACATAATCAATAACTCTACGCTAAAACACTAGAAATATATCAAATTTCAATAATATCACAGAGTAATAGGCTTTACTTAATGTCTAAGATTAGTCATTAACAATAAGCCGCTTAAAATAAGCACTAAACTGATGCAACGAAAGCTTAAGTTCGATTACTAATTCAATATAACTTCAATTAACAACACGCTAAAAAACAACCTGTTGACGTGCAATGTAATCGGCTTCAATACCTAATCATACTTCCAACTGAGCTTCAGACTAGTTCACTAACGCTTGATTACATAATCAATAACTCTACGCTAAACGCCACAATCATATCAGAATTTTCATTCTAACAACGAATTTGATACAAACTTCTAGACTTACTTCGACTAACAGCTATAGAAAGCACTCAAAGCAGAAATAACAACCTGTTGTCGCGCAATGTAATAGGCTTTAATTAATGTCTAAGATTACTCATTTGCAATAAGCTGCTTCAAATAAGCACTAAACTGATGCAACGGAAGCCGATTACTAATTTACCTAAATAACTTAATTATCACGCCTAAAAAAACAACCTGTTGACGTGCAATGTAACAAGTTTTAATACCTAATCATACTTCCGACAGATCTTAAGACTAGTTCACTAACGCTTGTTTACATAATCAATCACTCTACGCTAAAACGCCACAATTATATCAACTTCAAATACAAACTTGTAAACTTACTACAATTAACAGGTATAAAAAGCAGAAATAACCACCTAAATCAACAATGTTGTCGTTTCTGCTTTTTTAACAAACAAGAGCTTAAATCTATTTCACTAACGCTTGTTTATACGATCAATAACTCTACGCTAAAACGCCACAATTACATCGAATTTCAATACTACCGACGATTTCGATACTAACATTGCAGAAATGAACAGCCTAAATCAACAATGTTTAAAACTAGATTATTGCACACTAAACAAACTTCAAACTATAGAACAACAAGAGAATTGAGTTAATTAGTTCGCTAAAACTACGCCAAACACAAGAATTATATTGAATTTCAATACCAACAGCAAGTAAGATACAAACATTACTAGCAATTACACACAAAAAATCAACAACCTATTGACGCGCAATGTAGTAGGCTTAAGATTATTCATTTACAATAAGCCGATTCAAATAAGCACTAAACTGACGCAACGAAAGCTATGATTAATCCGCTAAAGCTTAAGTACGATTAACAACACGCGCTAAAAAGATAACCTGTTGAATTCCTAATCATACATCCAACCGAGCTTAAGATTAACGCTTATTTAAATAATCAATAAATCTAGGCTAACAACGAATTCGATATACAAAAAGCAGAAACAACAACCTGTTGACGCGCAATGTAATCAGCTTTCATAGAAAAATTGAACAACCTAAAGCAACGATGTTTCTTTAGGTTGTTCCTTTCTTCTATTAAATCCGATTACATTGTGCGTCAATCCTGCTACCGAGCTTAAAACTAGTTGCTCTAAACTATGCCAAACGCCAGAATTTTATATAATTTAAATGTAATCAGGTTGCGCATGTAATAGGCTTAATTAATGTTACGAATTACTCATTTACATAAGCTGATCCAAATAAAGCCACTAAACTGATGCAAAAACATTAAGTTGGATTACTAATCAACAATTCAAATTAACCATCTCTATCTCAGGCATAAACACCATACCCAACTATCTATGGTAAATTAGGGCAGGGTTCATGTTTAATTTAAGGCTACTATAATATTTAGTACAATATTATTCTTACCTTCAACAAGGTCATATTATTTATGTGATTTGTTGATGCATATGACTAACTGTTATGATGTATTTGTTCATTTTACATATGTGCTTTGTTCAATCTTCATTTACATCATAGATTAGATATATGTTTTGTGTTTTTTATTTTGTATGTGCAGTGCTTTAAGGGTTATGTAACTATTTTGGGCCTACTTAATTGCATTTTTGAAGATGTTAGCATTAACGTTCAATACAGGGGCGATTATACCTTTATAGTTAGACCTGAAAAAGATTAGGATCCCACCAAGAGTAACTTTCTAGTCCTCTACATATTTCACTAGTTTCACTATGACATGTTTGAGATTCACATAATGAAGTTGCCTCATGTTTATGTTTCAATTAATGATGCATTAGCGTACTGGTGCTTGGATACAATATTGAACAATGCATGCATTAATTAATATGTGAAATAAAACAAAGTCCGCACCTTATTTTCACATGTTTTGTCAATGGTGTCTTAGCCATTATCATCGTTCTTTTTGTCTTTGGTTTCCAGTTATTGGTTTTGTTTGGTTAAAATATAGTGATATGAATTAAACAAGCAAGATCTAAGATAGTGAGAATGATTATATTGAACGAAACAGGCAACATCAATGCAATGGGAATGCCCATTCCTTTCCCCTGCATTATTATTGCCTTTCCCTTTCCTATTACTCAATTTGAACCAAGCACGCCCTAATATTTTCACTTACTTCAATCAACAACTATAAAAACCAGAACTTAACATAACGAACACGAAAAAACCAACACCCTGTTCTCGTGCAATGTAATAGGCTCTAATTTATGTCTAAGATTACTCATTTATTATAATCTGATTCAAAAACGCACTAAACTGATTCAACGAAAGGTTAAGTTTGATTACTAATTCAAATTAACTTGAAGTAAACAACGCGCTAAATAACGACCTGTTGACACACAATGTAACAGGCTTTAATACCTAATCATAATTCCAACCAAGCTTAGAACTAGTCCACTAACACTTTTTTACATTATCAATAACTCTACACTAAAACACTAGAATTATATCAAATTTCAAAACTAATTAGGAATTCGCTGCTAACTTCTAAACTCACTATTGTTAACAGCTATAAAAAGCAGAAATAACAACCTGTTGGTGCGCAATGTAAAAGGCTTAAATACCTAATTACACTTACAACCAAGCTTAGAACTAGTCCACCAACACTTGTTTACATAATCAATAACTCTAAGCTAAAACACTAGAATTATATCAAATTTCAATAATATCGCAGAGTAATAGGCTTTACTTGATGTCTAAGATTACTCATTAACAATAAGTTGCTTAAAATAAGCACTAAACTGATGCAACGAAAGCTTAAGTTCGATTACTAATTCAAAATAACTTCAATTAACAACACGCTAAAAAACAACCTGTTGACGTGCAATGTAATCGGCTTCAATACCTAATCATACTTCCGACAGATCTTAAGACTAGTTCACTAACGCTTGTTTACATAATCAATCACTCTACGCTAAAACGCCACAATTATATCAACTTCAAATACAAACTTGTAAACTTACTACAATTAACAGGTATAAAAAGCAGAAATAACAACAACCTAAATCAACAATGTTGTCGTTTCTGCTTTTTTTAACACCAACCGAGCTTAAACTATTTCACTAACGCTTATTTATACGATCAATAACTCTACGCTAAAATGCCACAATTACATCGAATTTCAATACTACTGACGATTTCGATACTAACATTGCAGAAATGAACAGCCTAAATCAACAATGTTTAAAACTAGATTATTGCACACTAAACAAACTTCAAACTAGAGAACAACAACAACTGAGCTTGAAACTAGTTCGCTAAAACTACGCCAAACACAAGAATTATATTGAATTTCAATACCAACAGCAAGTAAGATACAAACATTACTAGCAATTACACAAAACAAAAATCAACAACCTGTTGACGCACAATGTAGTAGGCTTAGGATTATTCATACAATCAGCCGATTCAGATAAGCACTAAACTGATGCAACGAAAGCTATGATTAATCCGCTAAAGCTTAAGTAAGAGTAACAAAGCGCGCTAAAAAATAACCTGTTGAATTCCTAATCATACATCCAACCGAGCTTAAAACTAACGCTTATTTAAATAATCAATAAATCTAGGCTAACAACGAATTCGATATACAAAAGCAGAAACAACAACCTGTTGTCACGCAATGTAATCGGCTTTCATAGAAAAACTGAACAACCTAAAGCAACAATGTTTCGTTAGGTTGTTCATTTCTTCTATTAAATCCGATTACATTCTTAAAACTAGTTCGCCAAAACTATGCCAAACGCCAGAATTATATCTAATTTCAATGTAATCAGGTTGCGCAATGTAATAGGCTTCAATTAATGCTTAAGATTACTCATTTACAATAATCCGATCCAAATAAGCACTAAACTAATTCAACGAAAGCCACAGTGCGGTAAATAACGACCTGTTGACGCGCAATGTAGTCTTGTTTAATAGACGAAATGGACAACAAAAGCTCGGGAAGCGGTAATAGCTTCGCAACCTCGCGAACCGCAGACTCTTTCGCTTCAATTCCTAAATCTTCAACCATCATTTTTAACCTAATCACAAATTCACACACTGTTTTAAATAAAGTAACTAATATAATAATAAAAAAATTAGATCACAATATACAGATCATCATGTAATTAAAGTTTGTTAGATCTAATTGACTATGAGAATTGAGCTTACGTCTTGTATATGAACGGTTACAGGTGGCGGTGGTTGTTCAGATTCCGGTGACAACGGTGGTGGTGGTGGTGGTGGTAGTGGAGGATTCCGGCGTGTACGGTGGTGAAAACGTGTTGTTCACTTCATTTATTGTATTTTTATGTCTATATCTTTTCCAATATTTAGAAAGTTGAGAAGATTTAAAAGCTGATTTTTTTTATGGATCCTGTTTAGTTTTCGGTTCAACGGGTCCATAGGTTTACCCGTCACGTCTAGGGCTGTAAACGAATTAAACGTTCAGTGAATATTTCATGAACCGTTCGGTAAAAAATTTGTTTATGTTTGTTTATTTATTAAATGAACGAACGTGAACAACATTTTACGTTCGTTTAGTTAAATGAACGAACATGAACAAAAGCCTTGTCCGTTCATTTATGTTCGTGAACGTCCGATTATTCGTTCGTTTACGATCATATATATATTTATGTTCGTCTATCATACAGTTTTAAATTTGCTTTACCTAAACAAAACAACACTAATAAAACACAATATTGTGTATATTTTTGTAAATTTTATGTTTATTTACATTCGATCGTGTATGTTCGTTTAGTGCTTAATGAATGAACAGAAACGAACATGAACAACCATATTTCTTAATAAACGAACATGAACAAGAAAATTTGTTCGTTCAAGTGACCGTGTTCGTTTATTTGTCCGGCTAAAATTAAATGAACGAACATGAACAAGACTCCGTTCATGTTCGTCCGATTCGTTTACAGCCCTAGTCAGGTCGAACCGGCTATATATAATGTATAATTTTATTTTTATATTTAATATGTAGTGTTAAGTGATCTCATGATTTATCTTATTTTATTTTTACATTCGGTTGAACAAATAAAAAAAATTGATACTTTACTGATAAGCTTTGTTTTTAAGTTGTATATTTATATTTATCTATACTACATATAAAGCTAATTGATATCTCTATCTTTATTCAATGCAAAAAATTAAGTTTTACAAGTATGATGCACATTGTACAATCTTTAATATAAACAACAAAAAATTAAAATTAAGTAATACAAACATTCATGCAATATGTACAATTAACAATGCATAAACACATACTTATTGACTGGTCAACACACTTAATGTTATTCTTAAAATATCCATTACTAATTAATGTAATTTTAAAACACCCCTAAAATGAGAAGTACATGTTATTATACATGTTGTACAAACTAATAAAACACACAAAGTTTTATACAATTTATATGTTAATACATATAGTTTTGAAAGCTGGACCGGACAGGACCAACAGGTTCACCCAGTAACATGAGTGGTTACCGGTTCGGCTAGCAAATAAAAGCCGTCTGAAAACAAACCGGAGAGAACCGGTCGAAACCTTTAAAGATGGGTAAGCCGAGCCAGATCGGGATCATTTTTCTTTTGTTTTCTTCCGCTCAATCATAAAGTACTCGCCGCCGCAACGCGCGGGTACCCTGCTAATTGCTCCACAAAGCATTTAGGTCATTCCCTATATAGAAAGGCTTAAAAAATTAACCTACACAGTTGCCTATTATGGAAAGATTTGGCCAAAATACAAATATTAGTAAGCGACATGTTCTTTAATATAAAAACTAATTAATGCGATTAATAATACAAATGATTCTAGCCGAAAACATCTTTATATATATAAAGATTCAGTACAAGGAAGTTAATTCTCAATATTTAAGACCCAAATACATTAAAGCCCATAATGATGCACGACTCTGTACTTGACCTCATACGCCTTTTTATTTGCCTTGATATCTCATAATAATGAGCACGCAGGAAGTTGGATGGCCATGGCAGTTACAGGAACTGATTTATATAGAAGATCTTTTCATTTACCTTGAATACCAAACTTATGCTAAACCCCAGGTGATTCATTAAGGATTATCATAGCTGTATCATTTTTCTTTCATCTTTATAGAGTTCTATTACAATGAAGTATTGTTTTGGTATAGGGAAACATGGTTGATTCTTATATTGGCTTTAAAACAATTTTTGATTTCGACCGATTATGGAATCCATCATTTGATTTTATTAAAAGAGAGGCTGCTAAATTAAGATGCATTTAGGGGGAGCAAAAAGCACTCCGATTTAAAAGTGAGTTTGTTTATGATTATGGCATATTTTCTTTTGGACAGACAAGGTCACAAGAATGATGCTTATGGAGAGTTGTAGGTTGTAGCAACAGTACTAATCACGTCATAATACGAATATATGATCGTATTTCTGTGAGAGTTGGATTTAGTGGTGACATCAACTATTCGCGCAAGAACTGGACGGGCTGGAACACTTGAATTTCAACTATTCGCTACTAAAACCCGGTAAATGCTCCTGAATTCACGGGTTCCCTCAGAAAACTTTGCTACCTTAACCTTTCCAGCATCGCTTTAGAGGTATCTAATATCCTTCCTCATTTGCGCAATCTTTTTAACTTATAAACTCTTAATCTCTCATCTTCTTCCCCGGAGCAACACATAGTAGCTTTATAATTTTTTTATGTGCTTATTTTTTAGGCAAAGATAAAGTGAAAGAGGAGCGCTAACTTCTGTAAGTTAAACCTTGATAATCTTTTCTCCTAATTCTTTATATACTTTTTCCATTAGCCATTAACTTTGGTCTGATTATTGTTTTAGTCAAACAAATTACTGGGTCATATTACTTTGAATATAAAATGTTTGAAGCAAGGATGTTTTTACATTTTTTTAAAAAAAGAGGTGGTTACACAAAATAGAAATTAGACTGACATATTGGTTAACATTTTATGAAATTAGCCCCCAAGATGTAATCCAAATGACCCATAAGGAATTGCTCCTATAAGTTTTGGGAAGACCTTTATCAATTTTCTTGAATCTTTACCATATATTCTAGGTGATTTTATAGGAACTTGGCCTTGGCCCATCCGTTTCGGTTCATTCTATGTTAAATGACTAGATCAGGCACACAGATGGAAAGCTCAGTTTTCTCGGCTTTCTTAAGTTCTTGCATGGTGTATCTAGTCGGGCCTTTGCCAAAGCTCACTAACACGCTAATCAGGAAAATAATTATGGGACACGTCTATTGAAACCGTTGCTGCTATGTGAAATGACTTCCATGTTGCAGGAGAAGATCCAAGCTAATTTGGTTTTTTTCCTCTGTAAATGTGTAAGATTTTGTTTGCGTTTGGATTTGCATGTGAGCGTAGTATATTTCTCTTATTTATACCTGATTTGTTTTACAGATTTGACAAAGATGTTATTGGATTGTGGCAAGAATTTGAGTACCTTGGCTATTTGAAGAATAAGAGTAAAAGGGTATAACAAACCATAATCATTATGCTTAATGCTGGAAAAAAGGTATAAATTTTTATATCAGGTTTTAATCTTTGTTGATTATATGGTTTGGAAATGGGTTAATATGAGAATGAGGATAACTGAATCTATAAGTGCTGATGTATGGTAATGTGAATGAAACCCCCTAGGACTCGCTGGAATAGAGATAAAGTGGTTTACCATGTGCCAATGTGTAGTTTAGTATTCTTTAGATTAGAAGTCCTGACACTTGAATCGATCTGCTATCATCGAGTTATGTTGTTCCAATTTGCGACTTTCGTGTTAACACGGATTTTATGTTGCAGATATGGTAGCGCCATCAAGAAGCACCATTGGTCAGACGAGGGAAATTCAAATGAGCAATTCAAATACACAGGTAGTTTATTGAGACACTAAAAAATAGATGATGCATTTAGTCGGCCGACTTAATAGTTTATATCAGTTGACATATAAAATAGTTTATATCAGTTGGAAATTAGGCGCCTTATACAGGTAATGAAACATGTTTCTCAAGTAATATTAGGCCAATGACATGTTGGTTTGACCATATATATGTAAAGTGTTATATCCTTATTCTAGATAAGGATATAATATTTAAATTTGGAGAAGCTGATTATTTGTTAGGGGAGATCTGATAACTTAGAAAATGACAAATAGGAGAGTTGATACTCCACACTGGTTATTAAAATTCAGATTTTGCACAAAAGTCAAGCCCGGTGCAACGCATGGGTTCGGCACGCCTCGTTTAAAATACAATTAAGTAAATAACCGTTATTAACTTTCAGGTACACAATTTTAAATTCACATTAAATTATAGGTTATTTGTTTTAGTATTAAAAGAGCTATGACGAGATGAAATATTCATTTTAGAAAGTGATTGTGTAGAATTCGTTAACGTGGTAATAGAAGAGATGTTGCCTTGAGATGGTGAAGTCAACAACAACGATTTGCAATACTAAGTGCGTGAAACGCCCCTTTTCTGACTCTAAAATTTGACCAAAAACATTTGTAATCTAAATGACCCGTAAGCACATACTTTACGGGGTTTACCAAACACCCGTTTTGACCCGTTCACATACTTCTTTTGACCCATTTGCATACATTTATGTTGAAGCATAATTTGGTCGGGCCGGTCTTGACGAGTCTCAGGGTGCCGTTCGTCGTCTTCCCGAGCCTTGAATAGTGCTACACACAAAGAAGAACCGGTTAGAAGGGGACCCAAGGCCGGGGCCCCGGGATCCACCCTTCGACGGTCAAGTCAGAATAGTATAAGAATGTTATAAAGAGTGGTGGTAGAGAATAACCTGTCCCTGTATATATAGTATATGGATTAGGGTTACGTAGGATGTAGGCCACCCTTTTATCGGGTTTGGTCCATTGGGTCTGGCCCATTCTGGACTATACGCCAACATGTTCCCTAGTCTAGTATGATATGGTTCTTGATCATGTTATGCTAGACTTATGCTATAAGTCCTTAGCAAGTAAGCCCATAATAGTATAAATGGGTCGGGTCAGTCCACACTATACGTCATCATATCCCCTCAGTCTAGTAAGCGTGGCCATAGTTGCGGTTACTAGACAAAGGACTACTCTTACCATCGTGGAGACGTTTTTACTTTCCAACCATACGCCGCCATATCTGTCTTCAAACTGTGTCAATCGTGCCCTATCTTAGGCAGCACTTGCGTACATGTGTCGGGTGATTGTGCTTGGACGCTTGGTTTCTCGTGGCCGGACGGTAAAGACCTCGTAAGAAGAATACGTTTTCTATAGTCGGGGTAACACTAGCATTGGCAAGATACCATTTTCATTCGTTTATGACGAGAGGATGATGAGAAGGATTTATATTGATGAAGGCGGATCCCGCATATTGCAAGATGAAATAGGTAAACTTGTACCCCCTATAATCGCCTATGGCGCGAACAATATTGCGAATATTGCATTTGTCTTAAGGCCAACGGAGGGTGTACTTCCGTGGCCAGGTGATGCGAATATTGCATTCGACTAAATACCGGACTTGCAATGCCTCTTACGTACTTGGTGCGAATATGGTATCCGTCTTAGTATTGGGCTTGCAACGCCTCTTACATACTTTCTATATCCGGAGATATTTGTGTGACATGCACAGAGATAATTATGGGGTTACTCAGCCCGTTACTTAATAAAAAACATTTACACTTTAAACAGAATAAAGTAGCATCAAATAAGATAATGTCAATGGTATCATTATACCCCTATAGCCCCCAAGTTTAATGGTGTTATACTCTATTAATTAGTGGCATTAAACTTACATACTCAAGTATCCAAAAATCATGAACAATTTTAGCACTTACCCCAACAGGTCGTGGCCCGCGTAACAAGGATCTTACTAGAAAGGTGGCTCCACCATATGTGATATGACTAATCGTGGTATTGTTTAAGTACTATTACTTAGTAGTATTGAATTCATACAAGGATGTTAATTAATACCAATTCATGTATTAACAAATGTATTGTCCGTACGGATATAAAACACAAGGTGTTTGTTTATTTATCATGTCCCGACTTCGGAAATCTAATTCCGTACATCAACAGGAATGTAGCGGAGTAAAAATAATATATTTAACTAATAATAGTCATACGTCTATATAAAAGATGTTGTACAACAAATTGTGCATGTTTATGTATATAAGCCTTGCACGCCCTCCTTCACACCTCTACAAGCGCTAGCTACATATAGGACTACGTAAGCCAGAAAAACGACTGAGGCACGGTTATGTGTCATAATGGTGACAGCTAAAAAACTTTCCACGGATGCATTGATAAATAATGAGAAGTAGTCGATTTAGTTTATTCACGGATCTACATTAGTTGACCGATGATCAAAATAGTTAGCCGTGGGTTGCCCCTGTCCGGGAGTACAAATGTTGACTCCGAATATATAATGTATAATCTTAAATGCCCATTAAGAGTTCAATAGACGCGTGGAGGGGTTGTAGCCCCGTGCCCCTATGCTTGGGTAAGCAATGAAAGTCGTTATGAGAAAAGAGCGGATATTCGTTGCGTAGGTAATCGGAACATGCCGTTTGGATAAAGGTTCCACGACTCATGAGGTTAGTCATTTGTGAAGTAAACTTCCAAATGCAAGGTACAAAGACTTTGGAAGCGTCCAACTTCGTTGACCGGTGATTTACACCCGGAAGGCTCGAGGCCGCAATGGTGATGCGGTTAGTGACCGCGGATACCAAAAAAATAAAATATTCCCGGGCGTGCGGAGCGTCACGAAAGGACGGAGCCTACGACCGCGGATAAAAAGGAAAATAAGTCTGGGCGTGCGAACAAATAATCGTAAATCATCACCCTCAAATAACTCGCATAATCTTTGCAAATAAGGGATAAATATGCAAAATAATATTTGCTAAACCATTAATATGACATGCCGTTGCATGCGATGTTTTTACCAAGTCTGGGCCGCGAAATAATTTTTAGTGCGGACCATAAATATAATCAGGTGTTGCCTACGTATAATAGTGGCAAGTGTACGCGCAAGATGGTGTATTACAAAGAACTACGGTCGGAAGTATGCTATATGCGGCGTAGAAGGTAAACAAGTTTGAATACTTGAGAATTCCACTCATAGATATAGTGTTTACAAAGACGATATGTTTTGATAGAGTATGTTTCCTCTTTGGAAGATAAAAATATAGTTGAACTACCCAAGAGACGCTATAATAATGTAAGAATAAAGTTCATCAACAATGCAAAGGCAGTAGCTATGTTCCATACATAAATTGAAGTTCTTAGTGCTTGTAAGCATAACAACATAGCATATCTTCTTTGATTTTGTGACGAAGGTCGTCATATGATCCTTGTCCACGAGGGTAATAATATGAACAAAATGCTTCTTGAATGTCTGACCAATTATAGATGGTCTAGACATGCAAAAATCTTTAATTTATTGATCGTGGACTAAATTACATTCACAATGAGATGGAGTACCATTTATAAAAATTACTGAACAATGTTTGGCGGTAAATCCGGAGCAACGTCCAACTTTGCATTGTTCTCAAAATTTAAAAAAAAAAAAAAAAATACAGATGATATCTTATCAAGTTTTAAAAATATTGGCAATATCTTGTTACCAATTTAAAAAGATATGTAAAATATCTTTACCGAATGTTAGGCCCGGACGTAGATTACTATACCGTAAAAGGTAATGACCGGAGTATTGACTCCCTTGTTGGGATTTAAATACCTAGGTAACTAGTTTAGCCACGAGTACGCAGCGGATAGGACCTAGTAATAGCATATGGTTAAATAATAGCTTCCGCGCACTCATTGATTGATCACGGAAAACAAAGAGTATGGTGTGGCTTTCACATACGGGGTGTAACAGCCTAAGCGAGCAACACAAGAGGTTCATGACCTATACATGTGTGCTTTATTTGATGCAATTCATGACAATCTAGAAAAATAAACATTTGTAGCCTTTGACTTTTTAATGAAAAGCAGTGATCCAGTGGATTATATATATATATATATATATATATATATATATATATATATATATATTCACTTATTCAAAAAACGTGCTACCGGGAAGCTTGCAAACAAGGGGATAGTCAGAACACGGGCCGGATACAAAAGGATAAAGCATTGGAGCATAAAATTTCATCCGGAGGTTAAAGGTCGGTTCCACAGCCTTTGTGGTGTTCTCGTCCGGAGCCATATGATTAGACGATCGGACCCTTAGAGTGCGGATTAGAAATAGTTGATAAATCAGTAAAGGTGGACATTAGTAACGTATATCCTAGTTTCCAGGAAGAAGGAAAATGTTAAGCGAATTCTCGTCGGACCGGAGGAATTAATGAACGTTGCTATCAGCCGTACTGTAATGCGAATATATTCATAACGGTCCATGCTTACAATAGCATGTGATCACACGATAGATATGGGGGACCGCTGATGTCAATCACCGAAATCCGGCTCAAGATGACCAAAGTGGTTATGCCCAAAGAAGGCTCAGAATATTTACGCTGGTTGTCTTGCGATCAAGGTATGCTGCGACAAAAATTCGATCTTACAAAGGCCAGAGCCTGTATTGACCGGTCATAAAGATGGTGGTTTCGCAACCCACGAGATATCCGTTGATCGGATGGATATTTGTTGATCGGCCAGCGGAGCCACACTAGTGATGTAAGTCTTTAAGGTATAGTGACCTATAGGTGACTACCAGACCCGCATTTGATGAGTGTGCGTTGTCAGCGATTGACGTCCCGTGCAGTAGTACCAAATGCAGCAACATATGTATTTTTTACAAGGTATGTGCTTTTTTAACTTGTGCACTATAAACACCAGGTTAAGCAACGAGGTGTTGTTTAACTAATACAGTAACAGTCATATAATAATATTAGTTTAATATTTGCTTTCTTCTTTTCAATTAACGATAAGAAATGATCGCGTTACGGATAAGGCGCCATGACGAAGTGAAATGGAAATTTTAGTAGGGTCCATCATGGATGAAGCTCCATATTACGCTTGTGACCGAAGCTTATAGAATGGTATATTGCAAATAGGAGACCATACTTATAAAGCACGGGTCAGAAAGAGTTGATAAATCAGTAAGGATGTCCAGTAGGACATGTGAGAACTGGAGCTTGCAAAATTTGCAACGTAGGTAGAGGTTCTGTTCCTATGTTGCCGGTCATTATAAGTTAACTCCGCATAAAAGATTAACCACAGCCAAAGTTTGAACCGAGTTAAGCAATGAGGTACTTTAGTTCGTTTCTTTGTTAAGGTTTGTCAGAATAATTTTTGGGCTTTAGCACCAGTTAAGTGGCGGAGGTAAGGATAAAGTGTCTGAAGACTTATTCAGAAAATACAGCGGTAGCAGGCTCGTCTTTGAGATGATAAGAAGTCTCTTACTCCATTAGTTTTGGTTATTATTTTGATCCGGAGGTTGAATGTAAGGGTACAAAGACTTTTTTAGTGCCAAAGTTTATTAACTGGTGATTTACCTCCGAAAGACGTAAGACCGCCGTGGCGATGTAGTTTTTAATGAACACATATCTATATGGTTATCCCGTTAATCATGACACAAAAATAGGTAGTTGCGTTGCAACTTTATTGCCTCCGGAACTTCGTCTGGAACTTTGTTTAGCTAATGAGCTGTAAAGTAATTTATATCTTATTTCCAGGTCTATCTGGATGATTATCTTAGGGCCTGTTTGTTTAACTTTTTTATTAAGTCCTGTAAAATTAAAGTGTCTGTCTAGATATATATTGTTTGTTTGTATATGGATATATGACTGTTTGTTTGATGTGCTGAATACAGTGTCTTAATTAAAGAAAATTACTTTTATACCCAAAAAAGAAGTTATGTGGGATTATATGTGAAAAAGTGGAGGGTAAATATGTAAAATTATGATTTAAGTCATTGACTTAATATGGAGACCCTCCCCCTCATGGCTTTTCCTAGAAAGTCATTTGTTAATTTTAAGCACAAAACAAACAAGTCTTTAATGACTTAATTAATTTACTAAATTTTCAATTAAGACTTATTAAGTCTTTATCAAACACTACATAAGTGTACTTAAGGTATGATAATGTTGTGGTTCACCAAATGCATTTGTAGAAAAGGCTAGATGGATACAAAAGATAGCCAATTGTTTGTTGCATGGAGAAAGCCATCAAAGTTTCAAAATTTGTGATTATCAAATCTCGGGTTGGAAAAACCCATCAAAGTTTGATTCGAGAATTAAAGTTATGGAAACTTCATAAAATAGAAGATATCGACTAAATATAAATATGTTAATTGTCGAATCTCATATAATTAGTGACTTGTATCATCTTCAAAAAATAGAAGATATCGACTAAATATAATTGAGTTATTTTATCAAGTATTGACTTGTATCAAGTCTATTGATTTGGTGAATCAAGTTTATTGATTTGGTGAATCAAGTTTTTATGCATGAAAAATGTACAAGAGTGAAAAACAAAAATAAGAAGGTTTAAGAGTTACCGACTTTCGAAACTGATTTTGCTTTTCATGAGAACACGAAACATAGTTTATTCGTGGTCTCACGGATGGCGCCAACTTGTTGAAGCATAATTTGGTCGGGCCGGTCTTGACGAGTCTCACGGTGCCGTTCGTCTTCTTTCCGAGCCTTAAATAGTGCTACACACAAAGAAGAACCGGTTAGAAAGGGACCCGAGGCCGGAGCCCCGGGATCCATCCTCCGACGGTCAAGTCAGAATAGTATAAAAATGTTATAAAGATTGGTGATAGAGAATAACCTGTCCCTGTATATATAGTGTATGAATTAGGGTTACGTAGGATGTGGGCCACCCTTTTATCGGGTTCGGCCCATTGGGTCTGGCCCATTCTGGACTATACGCCAACAATTTATATCCAAGACTATACCAAAAGACTTTGACGCTTGACACTAACATTTACAAACCATTTCACGTTACTTTGGGGGTTCAACATCGTTTCGAGCTCGGTATCTATACTAAGCTCCTACTTCAACATACTTTCATTTATATCTAATCCTTGCTTCCACATTTAACTTCTTACCAACGCTTTATCTTCTTTGCTTGAACCTACAAAACATTAAACATCTAAACCGTAAGCACGAGGCTTAGTAAGTAAACGATATACAAGCTATCATATTTCATTTAACACATTCACATCATAATACATAACTCATCATTTAATCAATTACACATGAACTTACATACCTTGCTAGCTTCATCACTAGGCTAATCACATCTTTGCCATGAACACATATTCCCTAATTACACATCAATTCTTAAGCTCCATATATCATCAATGACATATCAATTATGCCTAACTCAACTAACTAGCTTAATCAACTAGTTTATCCTTCTTTACAAAATACACTGATTGTTATCCTAATGTATTATGATCCAAACACAACTATAAGTATTACCAATAAGCAAGATTGAGTAGGAAATAAGCTAGGATGTAGAGTGAGAAAGTAGAGAGAGAAAGAAGAAGGAAATATTAGATTAAAGAGAAAATGGAGAGTTACAAGTGAGAGCAAATGCAACCAACACCATCTCCATGTGTGGATAGGGTTTCTTTTATATCCTTAGCCATTTACTTGGCACATGGGCTTTCTAGATGGGCCGGGCTTGGTTTAACTTGGGCTTTAAGCTCGATACATGGACAATATTAGATTACATTCCAAGCCAGTTAATTCCCGACTAGCCTATTACATTATAAGACCTCATTGACTTAATAAGACCGATAACATTCTTGTTTTACTTTACATAATTAAGGCTAACAATCTCCTCCAATGTTGAGGTCTCTTTCTTTATACTCCTCTACTACATTAAAGATGTGAAGGACTTGATCTTCTATGTTGACATTCTTGTACGACTGATAACATTCTTGTAAGAGGTTGTGTTGATTTATCAATGTCTCCCCCGATGTTGAAGATATGACTTTTGTCGTTTATGATTTTCCTTGTTTATCTTTGGTCTTAGTCTTTGCTTGTTTGTAATGGCTTTGTTCATTCATGCTTTGTGATCTTGATCTTGAGCCTTTGTCTTTTGACTCTGAGTTCTTGAGATCTTTATCTTGCATCATCTTCTTGACTTGAATCATCTTGATTTGACTTTCTTGATCATCTTGTGCTCTTGACCAACATGCTCACACTTGTTACATTCTTGTTTGACACGTATGATCATAAGTTTAACAAACTTCCCCATTAGACAATTCTTTATTTGACTTTAAGGATCTTTGACGGTGAGGGAAGTTTCGAATCAACGGTCTTGTAGTTGAATGATTGACTTTGAAAGCTTGAGTATGAGCATGTGGTAATGAATCTGACTTCGCTAGAATGGGGCTGCAACACCGGCGTTTATACATGCATTTGAATGTTAGTAATAAACAATAGATATGGACGAAATGTCTTTGTTATCCATTAGTTTTAGGTTGCAATAACCACCGGTTCCCCATTTTATAGTATAAATACTATACATTTGATCATGTAGATTCAAATAATCTCCTTGACAGGGTTTCCAGCTCAAAGCGTAGGATCTTCTAACACATATGTATTAGATTCACCATGCTTGCTAGTTCTCGTTATTGGAACGTCTCAAAGCAGACAACACGGTAAGAGCGAATCAAATAGTTACTATCTTTCTGATTAAGTAGTCAATTCATATACTGGACCAAATTGATATCCAGTTATCACAAGCTTGATTCATATAGAATCTTGCAAGTCACCTACCAAGAGCTTGCTTGATGTTGCCTCAAGCAGGATTTCCATCTTTATTGTGAATACATAAGTATCACTCAGATGTTCTGGCAAGATCTCAAGTATAATGCATAGGACTCTTTGTTACAACTTGTGAACTTTATGGTGTTCAACAAGTGTATTTTGACATTATGTCCTAATGAGATTTTTAATTTGATCTCTATTGGCTTTAGACTCAATTTGTGCACTTTGGTTTTTGTAATTGGAGGCTGGAGCAGACTGTCACCTATTCAATATCAACAATCTCGAAGTGAAATGTCAATAGATAACGTGTATATCTCCGTGACAAATGAGACAAGTTTCTTTTGAGAGAAACTCGAATAGCTGGGAAGGGTTGTGCGTTGCATCACTGGGTCCATGACGGCTTTCTTCAATATCAACAATCATCATTGTGATTTTGATAGATTATGTATTGACCCGTCTTCTGCCTAAGTTGTGTGGAGGGCTGCTTTGTTTTCACCCTTTATCCATACTTTTCTTTTTCATTCTTCAACCCCTTCAATGCTTACCAAGACGTCATTACTAACACCTTGTTGTGATTGTGCCATTGTTAGCTCGATCTTAGTCGGCATTATTCCCTTATACTCATTCTTCTCCAATCATACCTAAGGACTGCTATTTCTAACTATGGATTGTCTTTGGGTAGATCCCTCCGGTTCTGGTTGGATCATAGGACGTACACCTAACCTTAACCACCTTATGACTTCACTGACGTCGTGAGATTAATTGGTTATTGGGTATAGAGATCGAACCATAAAAACCATTTTTTGACGTTTTGAAATACCCCCTACACATGTGCATCGAGATTCAAAATTGTTTTGCACATGAAGGAAAGAGTTGCACTTAGAGTCTTAAAGATCACATTCTTCTATATCACATTTTAATAACATTTTCTCCCCTATTTAAAATAATAAATCATTTAGTATTTGAAATACCAATTGATTAAAATTTTGACATGAAAAATTCCACGAGGAGAAAAATTATGTCACGATATTGCATGAATTCATTTCTTTTAAAAGCTCCCCCTCAAAAATTGATCCACATAAAATGACATTGATGTTACCACAATTTGGAAACTTATTTGATTATGGGAGTGTTGAACACACAATTTTAACGAATACCACCTTTATGGAAAAATATCACAAATTATATTGTAGACATTTTGACATCGAAAGTTCTTTTTGAAAAATTATGTTCAACAATTTAAAAACCATGATAGAAGACTTCTCTTCTATTTTTAGAGTAAGCGCACTGAAGTGTACACTTCTCTATGACATCCGGGTCTGAGTTATGCACTGATGTGTACATAAGTCATTAAGAAAATTTAGAAATGACATGTTTTGAAAACGTTTGAACTCTTGCTCGAACTTCATTTACACACCCGTGTCAATGTTTATCGACATTTCTAGGTACGTAAATGTTATCGATTCCAAGAGACATGTCGAGAAGATTCTTTTTGGTATTTTTGAAATTTTTTGATCATATATTTTGTTTTTCTAGATTTTATATTTTTGTATTTTGTTTACAAGTTCGATGTTTGATAGATCAAGCAGATTCATTTGCCAGAACCTCCAGTTCTTCTGGAGTCAAACATCTCATACCGAGTCGTCTAAAGAGATACTTAAACCTATCTTCGGGTAAGACTTTAGTAAACAGGTCAGCTAACTGGTATTCGGTTTCGACAAAGAATAATTTAACAATACCCTTTTCAACATGTTCCTTTATGAAGTAGTATCTAACATCGATGTGCTTGGTACGAGAATGCTGGACTGGATTACACGAGATGGCTATGGCTACCTTTGAGTTATAATACATAGGTATTTTATCAAAATGGAAGCCATAATCTATGAGTTGAGTTCTCAACCATAAAATTTGAGCGCAACACGCAGATAAAGATACATACTCAGCTTCTGCTGAAGCAGTCCTGCTTCTTGGATGACCAGCTGACTAACTTATCACCACCTAGAAATTGTATGCCACCAGATGTGCTTTTACGTGAATCGAGACACCCCGCGTGATCCAAATCTAAAAAGGCTGTTAGTTCGAAACTGATGTCCTTCGGATACCAAAATCCCATGTTAATGGTATCTTTAAGGTACCAAAAGATTCGCTTAACCGTAGTGAGATGTTTCTGAGTCGGTTTCGCTTGATAACGAGCACAATAACATGTTGCATGTATAATATCTGGTCTACTTGCTGTTAGGTACATGAGTGCTCCGACCATACTACGATATTTTGTTTGGTTAACCGGAGTACCACTCAAGTCAGCATCTAGGTGTTTCGTAGCCATTGGTGTACCAATGCTATCACATGAGATCATACCATGATTTTTAAGTATCTCTTGAGCATACTTAGCTTGGTTTATGAAGATACCACGAGGGATTGGTGGATCTAAATTCCTAGAAAAAATTTCAGCTCCCCTATGATAGACATTTCACACTTGTTGTGCATTAGTTTTTCAAATCATTTTGAAAGTTTTAGGTTTATTGAACCAAAAATAATGTCATCAACGTAAATTTGCACAAGCAATATGTCTTCCGCATGTTTAGTTATGAATAGAGTTGGATCAATAGAACCTTTTGAGAATCCTTTGGATATTAGGAAGTTGGAGAGTGCATCATACCACGCTCTTGGTGCTTGTTTGAGTCCATATAATCGATCAAATTGGTAAAGTTCTTCTTGCATCGCTTCAATCCATGCAGAATCAGCCATGGCTTCTTTGATGTTCTTTGGTTTGGTTCGACTCACAGTGAGTGCGAACATACACATCTCGTCATCTATTTTGAGCTGACGTCTTGTTCTAACTGATTGAGAATGATTTCCAATGACTTGTTCTAATGGATGATCTTTTGTCCAACGTTGTTCAAAAGGATGGTATTGATAGAATGTATGCATGTTTGATGAATCAGCATAACAAGGCGATGTCTCCCCTCGTTCTTGTACCGGAGTACTAAAGATGTTGATAAATTCATCGTCTTCAACTTGTGCATTTTCGTTTTGGGTTTCTGCTTGATTAATGTTCTCAATAGCAGTGACAGTTGGTGCTTGAGTTTGTGCTTGACTTGTAGTATCATGTAATGTTAGAATGTTCAATGGAGGTGCATCTGCAGCAATGATTGTTGTAGAAGATTGGGTTATGTTTTGTTGTTGACATTTTTCAGGAATATCAGTAGCATTTACAATGGAAGACCTTGACACAACTTGAGTAGACCCATTGAGTAATTCATCGAACATCAGACTAAATAGCAAATCCAGCTCATTTGACGTTGATTCTGTCTCGGCTGCTTGAGGAACATTTTCTTGACTTTGGGGTACGGGACTTAAACTGAGTTGTTCAAGTGCCATCGTTGGACATTGTGGAACGGGGTTAGAACTGACGTGATCTGACGCCATTTGAGGCAATTCGTCAAAGTTAACATGAATGGTTTAAACTATCACTCTTGTTCTCTTATTAAATACCCTGTAAGCTCTTGATTGAGTAGAATACCCTACAAAAATACATGCATCACCTTTTTCCTTCATTTTGTCAAGATTTTCACCATCTCTGACGATGTAGCAAAGAAAGCCAAAAATGTGAAAGAACTTAACAGACGGTTTCTGACTATTGATGATGTGGTAAGGTATTTTCTCATGTCTAGGAATTACGAGTTGACGAGGAGTCATTTTATACACTTTTTCGGGGTCGCCTAACCCCCAAAATTGTGTGTTTATGCCCAAAATAGGTACTTAATCGTTCCTTTTTAGGTATTTCTCATTTGGATGACATTTGGATGAATTACATGTGACTTAGGCTCATTTGGAGAAGAAACGGACAAGACTACGGACCAACACCATGACTCTTGAAGATTTGTGCTCACAGAGCCTGGAGACGACATTACCATCTATACTAGACGACGTCACACTTCATCTAGTGACGGCGTCGCATATTTTAAGACGGCGTCAGCTCGCAGCGACTCAAACCCAGATCTAGAAGATTCATTTTACAACGGCGTCATGATTAAAACGTGACGCCGTCGCTGCAATTTTCTTATATATACAAACCCGAAATTAAGGTTTTGAGTGTGTAACTTTAGAATAAAAAGAGGGTATGAACCCTAGTTTGTTTAGCAGCTTTAAAAGATGATTTTAGGGCCTAAAAACCCTATTGTACTTCTTCCAATTCATGTTTTAATCAAGTAAGGTTTACTTAATCATTCAATATGTCTATGTGTCATTTGATTTATTGTTCTTGCTTTATTCTTAACATGATAGGCTAAACCTCCTATTGTGTTTATTTATGATTTTATGAAACCTAGGATGTAGATCTTAGTAGTGTTGCTTCTTGTGATGGATGTGCACGTTAGGCTTTAGAAAACTAGCTTTCTGTCTATAATCGCTGTTGATATGTCTAGGGAAACGTAATTGTGTAGAAAGGATACCATTGGGTAACAATCTTCATACTACTTTGCCCCATAATATGGTTGATCCACTCTTGCATGTGCGTTGCTCTAGCGGCATACTAAGTAGACGGCGGGTTCGTGTAATTCGTTCATGCTTTAGGAAATAGTTACATAGATCATCACAAGTATGACAAGGAAACATCACTAGGAGAAGCAATCTAGGGAGTAATACATGACTAAATAAGCACAATCTTTTATCTTATTGTTATCTCATTAGTTCATATTAGTATTTAGTTTAATTAGCTAAAACCAAACCACTCTCTCCAATATATGATTTTACCTGCTTTCATAAAATACAAAAACACAAAAAGAATCTCCTTTCAACCCTTAGAATTCTATTAGATCATGATCAAACCTTCTCAACCTATTCCTCGAGTGAACAATTAGAAACCTCGAGTCTTTCCCATACTACACTACAACGATTAGGGGCACTGCCTAGGGAGTTGTAAAACTTCTCATGTAGAAGTCCTACGACAACCACACATCAAGTTTTTAGCGCCGCTGCCTGGGGAATAGTTAGGTTTTGATCATAGTTTAGCTTAGTTCTACTTGCTTGAATCCTTTCAAGTAAGATTTAATTCCCGCACATTAGCTTTCTTGTAGTCTATCTTTTTTTGTGTGATTGTTCGTAATACCCATTGAGTATTCCATTCTTCATCATGGAGAACGCGAATCCACCACCTACTCGTCCTGTCCTACCAGCTGCGCTCCGCGCATGAGTTAACCATGAAATCCATGAGCTACATAAAATCTCAACCTTTATTGACTCTCGCCTAGAGAGTATTGAGCGATTCCTCAATTGCTTTACTACATAACCCAATGAGACCAACATGAATGACCTTGAGTCAGATGATGGATCGGTAGATACACCTCTCGCCTCTCCCTTTCCTCACTTTGACGATGACTCGAATAACGAGGAAGTCCTTATGGAATTAAGCGAATATGAAAACGCGAGAACATTGCGCCGTAAAAGAATAATCAATAGTTTTGATGGTGATGACCTAGCATTCCAATGCATGATATGCTTTAGAAAGTTTACCGCCTATCTCAACCCTTTTCTGCCAATGAATACTATCTCGTATAAAGCCTACAACACAATAATGGTAGAAAGACTACAAGGGACGGGAAAGAACCTAGTTTCCATCGTTAAGAATGTCTATGTATTTGTCAGAAGTTTCACCTATATCACATACTTTGTTGTGTTAGAAGACATAGAAGAATTTATCATGAGCGATATGGCCGATGTCTTAATGGGCAGACCCTTTAGAAAAATCACTAAGCTCAAATATGATGTCACTAAGGGTTTGGTCTCATTTACTAAGATCTTTGACACATACACATGTAGGATGCCACGAACAATACCTAGGCTCAAGAACTTCAATTGGAGTAAAGTTCCACATCTGATAGAGCTTAGTCAAAGTGATTTGATGAACGGATTTAAGCAACCTTATGAAAAGAATAAGTTTATGTACAAAAACTGCTTGAATCTAGGTCCTAAATACCAAGTGAACGAAAGTATGAAGGAATGGCTTATTCGTGGGCATGTAAGCGTTCACGAAATAATGTAAGGACGTGCGACTTTGAGTCTAGCTACAAGACTCATTAATAAAGAAAAGCGCTTCTTGGGAGGCAACTCAATTTTCTTTTTTTGCATATTAGGAGTGTCTTGTGTGTTTTAATTCTTTTCCATTTGGTTTATTATGTTTAAATTATCTTGTAATCATGCTTTGTATTGTTTTTAACTTCGTCTTAATTTCAATCAAAGGTATTTTTGCAAACAATAAGTGTAGGGGAAATATCTGGTTTTTAGAGCCAAAATTCAAACATGTTAAATGAATTGTTTAGATTAATTCACGTCAGTATCGAGTTATATGATTAAATTATGAAATCTCAGGTTTTGTGCAGCCATTTATACAGAAACTAACTTGTGAAATAAATGCAGGAAAGTTTTCTTCAAGAACAAAAATCCGTTTTCACAGAATGTTGAGACGGCTCACGGTTAACAAGTAATGACGTCACCACGACACCTACGACGGGGTCACATAAAACCCCGACGGCGTCAAACGCCCAGGTCCAAAAAACTTAGAGTTTTTAATTATTTTTGAAAATAAAACTTGCATAACGTTCAATACATGTATTCTTCCATATAAACCTGCGAAACCTGATGAGTTTAACAATTCTTTCATCCTATCTATCAAGTCGAACCCTAAATTCATTTTGTATATTTCAATATTTATAAATCGCACATTTTATGCTTGGTATAGTTGTCTTTGTCTTTGATTACAGGTTATATTTGATGAGAAGAAGCTTGGAAGTTCTTAGGATGCTTTTATAGGACGATTCTTGAGGACGATTTAGCCAGTTATCATATATTTCTTCTCCATCATTGAGCAAACCAGGGGAGTACTAGTTTTTTTCCTTGTTTTCTTTTCCCTTTATCTGTTTTCATGGGTACTTCTAGAGAACATTGGGGACAATGTTCAACTTAAGTGTAGGGGGAAAATAAGCCTTAGAAACTATTTCTTCATTTGTCATTTGCTTTGTCCTTAAAAAGATGGGTAATATATTGAAACATAGCATAAAAGGGTTATTTTTATCAAAATTAAATTTTTTTACTACACATACCAACGAAAACCGAGTATTACTAGTGTCCCATGGATAGGAATTTATATGACTAGAACAAAACCCCCAAAATTCCACCCAAAAAATATAAAGTTCGCCCTTAGATCTTTAGGAATTGAGTGTACTGGTAGCATATTAAATTCTAGAACTTGTTTTTGTGATGCATCCCGAGACCGCATAGTAAGTATTAGGATTTGCTTGAAAAGATGCATTAGGATTAACCCAAGTTTTAAACCTGTAATTGTTATTGTGGTCACATCGATCATGTAACTATCCCACACCCTTGCCATGCACTCATTTTTAGTGTTGGATACCCTAGTACAACCCTTCGAGCCTATCCTTTTTCACGGTTTTCGTAATTTTCTGGTGGACTCCAGATTATTAATGAAGAGCATTGTTACCCTTTAACCAATCGGTACACCCAAAAAGCCTTAGCCTACCCCATATGTACTCATTTTTAGTACATTATTGTTTTAACCCAAGTTAATTATTTGAGTACACGGTTGCTAAGCCCTTATCCTTGTAAATATAGTTTTGGGATGATTGGGATTCATGGTATTATTTATTTCGTGAAAGAATGAGGAAGAAAAGTTAAGTCAATACCCCCATATGTTTGTCAAATGATATCCATGTTATTTTGATTCACCTCAAATCGGGTCATAGAATAGTTTGCTTGTAGATTTATGGAAACGCTCAAGTGTATGGGTACATGTTATAAATCCCCATGTTGTATTTTGTTGTTCAAAAAAAAATAAGAAAAGAAAAAGAAAGAGATTGGTGTAGAGTTTTGTAGAGTTTGTATATCTTTGTCCGAGTCTTGGCTTAGCAACCAAACCATCGTGTATTTGTGTAAATAATTAGCTAAAACTTCCACTCCAAATTCACCAAAGTCACCACCCAAATGTATCCCATCCATTTCCGTTTCCTTTATATGTTATCTTACACCTACACCCCACAACCCTTTAAAAGTCCTCTTAGATAGTAATGAATAATACTTGCGCCTAGCGGTGGAGGCTTGATCATTTGTCAAGCCTATGGTAATTTATATTGCTATGGGGGGGGGGTAAAAGGTTTAAAATGGGGGGGAGTGTTGATTTTCCGTTTACCCAATATGTTATAATTCATTATACACCCGAGAGAAAGAAAGAATCCCAAACACTTATGTGAGGATGCTAGGTATTACTTTACGTGCTTTTATTTACATGAGGTCTTAGAAGGTTGTGTTGTAGAATACTTTTAAAGAGTAGGTAAAATGACCCCTCATATTGTTATTGTCTAGGTAGAAAAGCCCATTTGCTTGAGGACAAGCAAATCCCAAGTGTAGGGGTATTTGATGAGGTGTCATTTTATACACTTTTTCGGGGTCGTTTAACCCTCAAAATCGTGTGTTTATGCCCAAAATAGGTACTTAATCGTTCCTTTTCAGGTATTTCTCATTTGGATGACATTTGGATGAATTACACGTGACTTGGGCTCATTTGGAGAAGAAACGAACAAGACTACGGACCAACACCATGACTCTTGAAGATTTGTGCTTACAGAGCCTGGAGACGGCGTCACCATCTATACTAGACGCCGTCACACTTCATCTAGTGACGGCGTCGCATAATTCAAGACGGCGTCAGCCCGCACCGACTCAAACACAGATCTAGAAGATTCATTTTACGACGGCGTCACGACTAAAACGCGACGCCGTCGCTGCGATTTTCTTATATATACAAACCCGAAATTAGGGTTTTGGGTGTGTAACTTTAGAATAAAAAGAGGGTACGAACCCTAGTTCGTTTAGCAGCTTTAGGAGACGATTTTAGGGCCTAAAACCCTATTGTACTTCTTCCAATTCATGTTTTAATCAAGTAAGGTTTACTTAATCATTCAATATGTCTATGTGTTGTTTGATTTATTGTTCTTGCTTTATTCTTAACATGCTTGGCTAAACCTTCTATTGTGTTTATTTATGATTGTATGAAACCTAGGATGTAGATCTTAGTAGTGTTGCTTCTTGTGATGGATGTGCACGTTAGGCTTTAGAAAACCAGCTTTCTGTCCATAATCGTTGTTGATATGTCTAGGGAAACGTGACTGTTTGACATGATACCATCGGGTAACAGTCTTCATACTACCTTGCCCCCTAATATGGTTGATCCACTTTTAATGTATTTCACATGCACTTAGTAAACTCCTAGGGGCCGTGTAATAGTCTTCATACTACCTTGCATGTGCGTTGCTCTAGCGGCATACTAAGTAGACAGTGGGTTCGTGTAATTCATTCATGCTTTAGCAAATAGTTACATAGATCATCACAAGTGTGACAAGGCAACAACACTATGAGAAGCAATCTAGGAAGTAATACATGATTAAATAGACACAATCTTTTATCTTATTGTTATCACCATTAGCGTATAATATATTTAGTTTAAATAGCTAAAACCAAACCAACCTCTCCAATTATATGATTTACTTGCTTTCCATAAAACATAAAAATACAAAAATAATCTTCCCTCAACCCTTAGAATTTTGTTAGACCGTGATCAAGCCTTCCCAATCTATTCCTCGAGTGAACGATAAACAACCTCGAGTCTTGCCTATACTACACTACAACGATTAGGTGCACTGCCTAGGGAGTTGTAAAACTTCTTGTGTAGAAGTCTAAAGAAAACCGCACATCACTGATAAATAGAATCAAGAAGAGAATGCAGAACGTGACGGAATCACTTTCATCAATCCGTTTTGTTCTCTTGTGACTGAAGACGCTGAGTCATCTTCAACGAATCAGGATCCGTCAAATATGCATGAATTTAATCAACTGCACCCCTCAACGCATACTTGGACAAAAGCTCATCTACTAAAACAAGTGATAGGTAACAAGTCAGAACCAGTTATGACAAGAAGTAAACTCAAAAATGATGTTGAAGTATGTATGTACGCACTCACGGTGAGTACTACTAAACCTAAAAAACATCAAAGAAACAATGCAAGATCATAGCTGGATTGAGTCAATGCAAGACGAGCTACATCAGTTTCAAAGATTAAACGTTTGGGAATTAGTCGAGAGACCCGCTGGAAGGAATATTATCGGGGTTAAATGGCTTTAGAAAAACAAGACTGATGCAGAAAACACAGTTATTCGCATCAAGTTTTGACTCGTCGCCAAAGGGTACCGTCAAGAAGAAGGAATTGATTTTGAGGAATCGTTTGCTCTCGTAGCACGACTAGAGGCTTTCAGAATGTTCATAGCTTATGCGGCTCACAAGAACTTCATAATATATTATATGGATGTCAAAACCACATTTCTAAATGGTCTTATGAAGGAAAAAGTTTATATGAGTCAGCCAGATGGTTTTGTAGATCCTGACTTTCCTGATCATATCTATCGTCTTCGAAAAGATCTTTATGGTCTTAAACAAGCTTCAAGAGCATGGTATGAAAAGTTTTCCTCATTCTTGATTGAAAATCACTTTACAAAAGGTATTCTTGACCTTACCTTATTTACAAGAAGACATGGGGATGACATATTACTTGTACAAGTTTATGTTGATGACATCACTTTTGGCTCAACAAATCCACATTTTTCAAACAGATTTGCAAAACTAATGAAATTCAATTTTGAGATGTCAATAATGGGTGAAATGAAGTTCTTTCTTGGACTTCATATTCATCAATCATCTTGTGGAATCTTTATAAGTCAGTCACAATATACTTTATAAATTTAAAAAAAACATGGAATGGATGGATGTGATTCGATTAGCACACCACTGGCTACTACCATACTAGATGCTGATTTACAAGCACTCCAACTGATCAAACGAAATATCATAGCATGATCGGAGGGCTTATGTACCTCATAGCTAGTAGACCTGATATTGTATCCGCCTCCTTTGTTTGTGCACGTTATCAAGCACGACCTACGGTCAAACACCTCAAAGAGGTTAAGCGGATCTTTTGATACCTAAAACAGACTTATAACATGGGTCTGTGGTATCCGAAGGATTCTGGCTTTGAGCTGATAGCATAT